>PVKU01009980.1:0-56488 GCA_004027475.1 Anoura caudifer | reverse complement strand
AGGAGGAGGACCAGGAGCAGGAGGACCAGGAGGAGGGGCAGGAGCAATAGGAGGAGGGGTTGGGCTGGGCAGCCTCGGAGGGTGGTGGAGGCAGGTCCTCACATTGCTCTGCCACAGGGGTCGCCAGGTCTTCCTGGCCCTGTCGGACCTAAAGGAGAGCCTGGACCCGTGGGGGCCCCTGGACAGGTGATTTTTGACCTCGCCCCCAGCCTGGATTACACCACGCATCCAGGACAGCAGGGTGGGGGGAGACAGCAGGAGGCGAGGTAACTCACTAGGCATTCCCCACAGGCTGTGGTCGGGCCCCCTGGAGCGAAGGGAGAGAAGGTAAGTGTGGGGGGTCCTGGGAAGAGGGGCCAGTGGTGGGGCCCAGGAACCCCACTGAGCCCTCTTCCTCACAGGGAGCTCCTGGAGCCCTTGCTGGAGACCTGGTGGGAGAGCCGGTGAGTGTGGATCCTTCACCGGCATAGTCCACCTGCACTTACAATCTTCAGCTTCCATACCATGCCCCACATTTGACTCCATTGCCTCCTGACCTGTCTCTACAGGGAGCCAAAGGTGACCGAGGACTGCCAGGGCCTCGGGGTGAGAAGGTGAGGTGGGCCTGGTCCCAGGCCCAAGCACTGGGCAGGGATGGGTGAGGTTGGGTGGCCAGACCCCCTTACCACCCTCTCTGTGCAGGGTGAAGCCGGCCGTCCAGGGGAGCCTGGAGACCCTGGGGAAGATGTGAGTCTGGGGTTTGGGTGAGCCAGAGCCTGGGTTGAGGAGTGCAGTTGTGCACATGAGGGAGCACTCCTGGCCCTGCGCACCTGCCTGACCAAGCCTGGCTAAAGGTCCGGGGTTCAGGACCCTGCTCCCGGAGCACACCCCGCCCAGCGCTCGGGCCCCCGTCTTTGCTTGCGTGCCTGTCCTCAGCCTTCGCTTCCTCACCTGGTCTGATCTCCCAGGACTCGGGCCTCTTCTTGGCAATGTTTGTGCTGTCCCTTACCCCCACCCTGCCCATGCTCCACCTGTCTGAGTTGACCTCTGTGGGCGGGGCGTGTCCAAGTTCCTGCTCCTGTCTGAGCTCCCACGTATCTACGCTCACATCCCATACGTCCGCTCTCACGTGTGAGCTCCATGTGTTCTGTGGTCACACCTGAGCGTCCCTCTCCGTGTGCCTCATGAGTTTGCGATCACCTCTGAGCTCCTGCGAGCCAGTCCTTGGTCACGCGCCTGAGTTCCCACGTGTTCATGATCACATCTGCACTCAGCGGGGACTCTTTTGGGACCGTGTCTAAGCTCTGGGTGCACGTTCCCACCCTCTCATGTGCTGTTTACTTTGCCCTTTTTAGGGTCTTAAAGGGGCTCCAGGATTCAGGGGTCAGAAGGTATGTGTGCCCCAAAGTGTCCCTGTTGGGGGTCATGGTCCTGAGACTCCATGAGCCTAATCTGACCCCTTTCACCTCAAAGGGTGACCCAGGAGTTGGGGTCCAGGGCCCCCCTGGGCCAGTTGGTCCTCCAGGCCCAAAGGTAAGTTGCTGCCCCATCCCCCATGGTGGGGGCAGTGGGCAGGTGGGAGGAAGAGGGCATTCTGGGGGAAGGGGTCCTCCTGGGACCACTCCTCCCTTTGCTATCCATGTTCCAGGGAGACTTGGGCCCCTCTGGCCCCTCTGGCCCTCCTGGTGTCGTCGGCTTTCCCGGTCAGCCAGGCCCTCGAGGCGAGACGGGTCAGCCAGGCCCCAGCGGAGAACGGGTAAGGGTGCCAGGAGCAGCTTACGCAGACTTGGTGACTTTAGGACCTCTGAATCTGATAGCAGGCCCTGCCTCAGGTCTCCGAGTCTTGGGAGGCAGAGGAGGACGAAGGTTCCCAAGTCACCTCTGTCTCTCCTGCCTCGTTTTTCTGGCAGGGTCTGGCAGGCCCCCCAGGGCGAGAGGGAGCCCCAGGTCCCTTGGGGCCACCTGGACCACCAGGGCCAGTGGTGAGTAGGAGTGCCCCAACTCCCCGTGTGTCTGATTCCTGTGTTGAAGTCTGTGTGCGCGAGAACCTAGGCGGGGCCGTGCCACACTGCTCGGCCGGGTACGTGTATGCCTTTGAGGGGCACAGGACCCTCACCCACCTCATTCTGCCCACAGGGAGCGCCCGGGGCCTCTGGACTCAAAGGAGACAGGGTAGATGGCACAGTCCTGCAGGCTCTCTCCTGTACCCTGTCGCTTCCTTCAGCCTCCACTGACACTGTCACCCTCTCCAACCCCCATGGAGCTTTGTCATCCCCACCAACCTCCACTGACCCCCATCACCCCGTCCAACCCCCAGTGACCCCCATCTCCCCATCGAACCCCCACTGACCCCCATCACCCTGTCCAACCCCCAGTGACCCCCATCTCCCCATCGAACCCCCACTGACCCCCATCACCCTGTCCAACCTACTGACCTGCCATGATCCTGTTGCCCACTGATCCCCACACTTATCCCTGGTGTCCTGTTGGTCTCCAGGGAGACCCTGGAGCAGGGCTGCCCGGGGCCCGTGGAGAGCGTGGGGAGCCGGGTGTCCGGGTATGTACGTCCTGCCCTGCAGCCACGGCCCACTGCGGGGAGCCACACTGGGACTCCCTGCATTGCTGATCTCCCCGTTAAATCCGACTTCTGATTCAGTGATTGTAACATCACCATGCAGGGCGAAGATGGCCACCCTGGCCAGGAGGGACCCCGAGGACTCGTGGTGGGTCCCCTTGGGGAAAGCACCAGTGGTGTGACTTTATCATAGGCCTGTACCCTTGGGACACCCTGCGGCCCCCAAAAGACCTCTGCTTCTCCCTGTCTGCTCTCCGGTCCTTTGTCTCCTCTGTCCCACTGGGCTGCCCATCCTCCCCCACCCCCTGACCCCCAAAGTCCCCCCTAGTCCCCACTAGTCCCCCCAGAGTCCCTTAGCTCACGGTCTTCTTCTCTTACACAGGGCCCCCCGGGCAGCCGGGGGGAGCGCGGGGAGAAGGTAAGGACATGGGGAAGCAGCCCCTGCAGTGAGGGGGGGACAGTCTTGTAATTCAGGACTTGGGGACTTGTCCATTTGGGCGAGACTCACATTCTTCCATCCAACAGGGCGATCCTGGAACGGCAGGGCTAAAGGGTGACAAGGTGAGTGTGGACATGGAGGAGGGCAGGAGGCCAGGGACTCAGGGTGCTCCTGACTCCTCTGATTCTTCCCCATCCACTCAGGGTGACTCGGCTGTGATTATGGGGCCTCCGGGGCCACGGGGTGCCAAAGGGGACATGGTGAGTGGGTTTGCTCTCATGCAGACTGGGTCTCCCTTGGGCGCAGGTGGGATTCCTATGGGGGCAGGGCCAGGAGATCTGAGAGTTCAAACCCTCAGAGGGTGCGGGGCCTCCAGCTCCTGACCTTGACTCCTGACCCCTGATCTAGGGTGAACGAGGGCTGCGAGGTGCAGACGGCGAGAAAGGACCTCGGGGAGATTTTGGGAGCCCTGGAGAGAAGGTACAGGGATGTGGGGGGTACTCCATGTGAGTCCTGTGGGCTGTGAGGATGTGGGGGAGGGTGGGAGGGGACAGTGGGCACTGGCTTTCTCAGAACCAGAGGGGGGGTTTCGTGTGAGCCTATGGAGCAGCTGAGCAGAGGGAGCCCTATAGAGGGCCCAGGGGCCTCAGTTGAGGTCACGAGAGGATCTCTGGGGACAGGAAGGGTCTCCTTGGTGATTAGGGGCCCTCCAGGTAAATTTAGGGGCTCAGGGGTAAGAGGGAGGGGCAGGGATTTGGGTTACCTGGGGTCTGCGGCCCATGTCACGCAGTCCTTGGGCCCAGACCCCCAGCCCACCCTGCCACGGCCCAGGCAGGGAAGGGCTGGGTCCGCAGGGGCAGCGGATGGCCGCAGCACTGGGGAGCTCTGGCCCAGCTGGCAGGTTCCAAACCTCTAGCCTGGCCGAGTACTCCCTCTCTTGGTCACTCCTGGTCACTCCTCCAGGGCAGCAAGGGAGAGCCTGGTGACAAGGGTTCAGCTGGGTTGCTGGGCACCCGTGGACTCACAGGACCTAAGGCAAGTGCTGCCCCAGGCACAGAGCCAGAGCCACACGTCACATGTGTGTCCGCTGAGTGGCGACTGCATGTGTGTTCACACAGGGTCTGGGCGGGACCCAGAGCCACCGGGCGGCTGCGCGTGGGTCAGTCACACTGAGACAGTCACACTAAAGAACCGCCTCCCTTCCCCCTCCGTGTTTCCTGCAGGGGGAGCCTGGTGATGCAGGGGTTCCTGGTGACCCGGTGAGATGCCCTGGTCCCACAGGCCCCGTCCCTGCTGTGGTTCCCGATATTCTCATGGGGTTGTCAGGTGGCCCAGTGTCCCCCACCTTCCCAGTGACCCCTGTGACGGTTCCACCCCGTGGTGACCCCCTGCCAGTGGTGACCCTTGTCCCCATGGAAAACCCTGCCCCACCCATTACGTTCAGAGCAGTTCCCTGCGACCCCTCACGGACTCTTTGACTTCACGTTGACCTCTCTCCCCCAGGGACCCCCGGGAAAGGACGGAGCCCCTGGCATCCGAGGAGACAAAGGAGAGATGGGCTTTATGGGTCCTCGGGGCCTCAAGGTGGGAAGGGGACTGGCCTTCTTTTCCCTGGTCAGGAGGCCTGATGTGGGAGGGTGAGGTGTCTGGGGTCAGAGGTCAGTGTCCAGGGTCAGATGTTGGGGTACCCAGAGTTGAAAGTGGTGATGTTAGGTCCGAGGTTGGAAGGGGAGAGGCTGGAGCGTCTGAGACCAGCTTGGAGAGTGGTTTAGGGCCAAGGGGTTATAGGGTGAAGTGTCCAGAAGTCACTTGCCACTGCTTTTTTCCTCAGGGTGAACGGGGGGTCAAGGGAGCCTGTGGCCTGGACGGAGAGAAGGGAGATAAGGTACAGAGGTGAGGGGGTATGGGGGGCTGCAGGGCCCGAGGCCTCAGGCTGACCCCCCCCATGTCTGCAGGGAGAAGCTGGCCCCCCAGGCCGACCTGGGCTGGCAGGGCGCAAGGGAGACACGGTGAGTGCGGGCACACCCAGAACAGGGGGGCGGGGGGCGGACCAGGCCCTAGCACATGCCTTCTCTTCTCCAGGGGGAGCCGGGCGTGCCAGGCCAGGCAGGGTCCCCGGGCAAGGAGGGCCTGATCGGTCCAAAGGTATGGGGTCTCCCAGCAGTGGACAGCAGGGGAGTCAGGATGGGCAAGGAAGGTCATGATAGGGTCACAAGTGTTTCAGGTGAAGGAAATTGTGGAGGCTGGACACAGTGCGGGGGAGTGGGGCTGGTCTTGAGGTTTCAGGGTGGGCCAGGTCACAGTGGGCTTTAGGATAGAGGGATGGGAGGTCTGTGGCAGGTGGGGGAGGAGGGTGGCGGGTCAGTGTAGGAAAATAGGTGGAGTTGGGGGGCGCTGTAGTGGGGTTGGGGTCCTGGGTGTCACAGTGGTTGGAGCATCCCAGGCTGGCAGGGTCACAGGTGCTTGGGTTGTGGAAGGGTGTGGCCATTGCGCCCAGGTGCTCACGGTGGCTGAGCTGAGGGAGGCCAGGGCAGAGGGTCTCCCATAGTCCTTTCTGTTCCCAGGGCGACCGAGGCTTTGATGGGCAGTCAGGACACAAGGGTGACCAGGGCGAGAAAGGAGAGCGGGTGAGTTGGGGCCAAGGTCATGGTGAAATGAGGGGACTGTGCTCTCTGGAAGTGGCTCCATCTCTGGGGGCTCTGAATACTAACCCTGACCTGTTTCTCCCCAGGGGCCCCCAGGAATTGGGGGCCTCCCAGGTCCCAGGGGCAATGATGGTGCCAGTGGTCCCCCTGGGCCACCTGGCAGTGGTGGTCCCAAAGGATCTGAAGGACTTCAGGGCCAGAAGGTGAGGGGCCCTGACTCTGACTCTTGACCCCTGAGCCTCCTTGACTTTCCCAGCCTCACCAACCTCTGATCCTGTTCCCCATCTCCCAGTATCCCTGCCCCAACTTCCGCACCTACAATCCCTGACTTGCCCTATGTCTGACCCCCATACCCTTGACCCTTGTCCTTGCACCTGACAGGGTGAACGAGGTCCCCCTGGAGAGAGTGTGGTGGGTGCCCCTGGCGCCCCTGGGACCCCTGGAGAGAGAGGGGAACAGGTGAGTGGGGAATCCTGAGCTTGCGGTCAGAGATTGGGGTGACCTCTGGTGTTCCTGAGGTCAGAGGTCACAGCCTGGTCTCACCGTCGCACACAGGGTCGGCCAGGACCTGCTGGCCCCCGTGGTGAGAAGGGAGAAGCCGCACTGACAGTGAGTGTGACCGGGAGGGGGGGCCCTGCCTCCTGCCCCTGGCACCCTGACCCCCTGACCTGATGCTGTCCCCCCATCATCCCTGCCTCATGTGCCCTTTGTCCCCCCCGGGGTCCGTGGGCTCTTCGTGATCCTTGTGGTCTGGTGCTCCCAGGAGGATGACATTCGGGGCTTCGTGCGTCAGGAGATGAGTCAACACTGCGGTGAGCGAGGCCCTGTGCCATCCCAGAGCCCCTAGACAGGGCCAGGCAGGGTCCCCAGAACGCACGGGCGGCAAGGAGTCAAGGAGATGGTGGACAGGAGTGGACACACAGGAGGACACACGTGCTTCAGGATAGGGCTTCCCCAGCGGAGAGGCCGGCGGGAGTGGGTGGACACGCAGGGAGTCTGGATGCCCAGCACGGCCACGTGTGGAGAGGATGGAGGTGGAGGCAGGGCTGTCCCTCTGGGCCTGACATGGGGCGTCAAACAGTAAAGCTCTGTCCCCTCTCGTCCTCTCTCTGCACCTGCTTTCGCGTTGTCTCATGTGCTTGTTTCTGTCGCTGTCCCCTCTCTGCTGCCCTTCGCTGACCTGCCCCGACGGCTCTCTCGTCCTTTGTTTCTGTTCTGCGTTTCTTCCTCTTTGTCTCCCCCTTCCCTTCCTCTCCCTCCTTCTGTCGGTCTCCCTGTGTATCTCTGCCCCTGTGTGTCTCTCTTGCCCTGCCTCTTTCTACCTTTGCCTCTTGCTTTCTCTGTCATTGCTCCTGCCCCTCTGCCCCCTCCAGCCTGCCAGGGCCAGTTTGTCGCATCTGGATCATGTGAGTAGTTTTCTGGTGTTTTCTGTTCCCGGAAACACCCTCACCCCAGGCCCTGCTGTGCCCATCACCTGGCCCTCTCAGCAGGGGCTGGGCTGGGGTGGCCGCCATGCCAACCCCAGGCCCTGTGCCCCTGCTCCTTGCTCCAGACCCCCTCCCCAGTTATGCCGCAGACACCGCCCACCACCAACGCCGCCCCGTGCCCGTGCTCCGGGTCTCTCATGCTGAGGAGGAAGGTGAGGACGGCTGGACCTGTGGGGTGTGTGGGTGGAGCGCTCCTGCATGCAGGGCACACGTGTGCACACACGCGGGAGACCATGGGCTGGAGTTGGGCACCAGGAACCTGGCCCGGTGGCAGCCCCCTCACGGCACACACACACCCCCGCCCCGTGCCCTCTGGCAGACCACGTGCCCCCTGAGGATGACGAGTATGAATACTCTGAGTACTCTGTGGAGGACTCCCAGGACCCTGAGGCCCCTTGGGACGGTGACGGTGAGGATGCTGGCTGGGCTCAGGGGCTCGGGGAGGGGAAGGCAGCGCTGGGCCCTGCGGACCCCTTGTCAACCCCAGGCCCTCTCTGACTGCTGCCATCTCTGCTGACCTCCTGCCCCCCTTGGACCCCAGACCCCTGCTCGCTTCCACTGGACGAGGGCTCCTGTACTGCCTACACCCTGCGCTGGTACCATCGGGCTGTGGCCGGAGGTGCAGAGGGCTGTCACCCCTTCGTCTATGGCGGCTGTGGAGGGAATGCCAACCGTTTCGGCACCCGTGAGGCCTGCGAGCGCCGCTGCCCGCCGCAGGGCGCCCAGAGCCAGGGCAGAGGTATGGGCCTGCCCTGTGCCCCAGCAGGGGCGGGGGTGCTGAGCCTGCCCAGATCAGCTCCCGGGTCAGGGTCCCAGGTCAGAAGCCCCCTCCAACTGGGGGACCTGGGACAGACCCCAAGACCAAAGAGCTAAAGAGAGAACCCACCTGCGGAGTCTCCAGTATGGTCCCCTCTGTTCTCTCTCCTTGAAAGAGCCGATAAGGACCCCCTCCCCCACTACCCTTCTCCCAGTGCTGCTCTGTGGCCCACGTGCTGGGTAAGGTCAGGCGGCTGACACAGCTCCCAACCTGCCCCGCCAGGTGCTCTTCAGAGCTGAGGCCCAGGGGACGAGCTGAAGTTCAATGATCCCTGGAGGAGGTGGTGTCTCAGCAGGACGTTCTGTTCCTTTCCTTGGTGCTAGAGGCTCGTGTGCCCGTGAGCGCGCATGAGCCTGTCCGTCATTTCAGTGACTTGTTCCCGCGGGTCTCGCCTTCCCCCCTGCGGACAAACCCCCATTGTGGCTCCTGCCTCCCTGGCAGATGACTCAGCGTGGGGGTGGGGGTGGGCAGCCAGCGGATGTGACTACATCTGACCCGCCCCTTGACCCAAGCCTGTGATGACATGGTGCTGATTCTGGGGGGCATTAAAGCTGCTGTTTTGAAAGACCCTTGTTGTGGCTGCTTGGGGCGGTGGGGTGTCAGGGGGCAGATTTCCTGGGAGATCACTGCTATCCTGCATGGGCGTAGAGTCCCGCTGTCCTATGACTCTCGGCCCCGACTTGTCCCCAGAAAGGAGTACACAGGGAGGGGGCTGAGGGTATGTCCTCACTGCCCTCCAGGAGGGGATGAGTCATGGGTGAGGGGCTGCCTCACACCAGGAGACATGCCCTGGTGCCCCCCAGGGGGCCGAGAGAGATAAAAAGGGCTCTTACTGGGGCAGAGGCTGCAGCACAGGCGCCTGGCCCCAGCCCTGGGCAGCCCCGGCGGCCCTGACTTACCTCAGAGGAGGCTGCTGCTTCTGGTAGGACTGGGGTCTGGGCGGGATGGGCAGGGCCTTGGGGGCAGGTGGGTCTGGGATTGGGGTGAGTGGAGGTCTCTGGATCTGAGGGTGCTCTGGGGGCCCTGGCTGCTTCTCCTGCTCGAGGACCCCCGTCACCACCCCTTTGTCCTGGACTCTTGCCTTGAGCTCAGGCTCCCCTCTCTCTCTGTGTCTCTCTGTTTCTGACAGTGTCTGTCTCCAGCCTGGGTTCTTTCTGTCCTTCCTGCAGGCTCCCTCTCTTGTGCTCTGCCTCCCTCTCATCCACCTCCATCTCTTTCCCACCTTCTCTCCCTCTGTATAAATAGAAATACAAGTATAAATATAAATATAATCTGTCTCTCTCTCCACACACACGCGCGCGCACACGCGCACACACACTCTCCATCTCTGGAATTCCCTCTCTGTTTACCTGCCTCTGCCTCCCTCATTCTCACCCTTCTGCCTCTCTGGCCCCTTCCCCGTGTCACTCTGGTTCTCTCCTCGTCCCTCCGTCTCCGCCTCTGTCTCCCTCTGTCCCTGGCCTGGCCTGGCCGACTTTACGTCTCAGCCCCTTTCTCGCGGCCGGCCTCCCTTTCTATTGCTCTGCTTCCCCTCCGTCCCTGTCCCTGTCCCCAAGCCGCAGCGGACCCCAGCCTCTGCCCTGAGCCTGTTTTCTCCTCGCAGCTTGGCCACGCAATGACCGAGTGGGCTCTCCTGGTGCTGACGGTCCTGACGTTGGGCAGGGTCCCGCTTGCCCCAGCAACCCCGCTCCCAGCCTTCCAGCTCCCCACTCGGAACTTTCCTCAGGCCACTCCCTGCCCTGTGGCCACAAAGAGCCCCTCAGCTGGCACCCCGGGCCCCTCCACCGCTCGGAGCCACCCCAGCCCTGGCCCCCGCCCTGGCCCCCGCATCACCCTCTCGCTGGACGTCCCCCTTGGCCTCCAGCGGATCCTACTGGAGCAGGCCCGGGCCAGAGCTTCGAGGGAGCAGGCAGCCACCAATGCTCGCATCCTGGCCCATGTTGGCCGCCGCTGAGCCTGAGGGGAGGGGCCCCTTGGAGGGGAGTGGCAGAGCTGGACGTACTACTCTGGGCATGGTGCATCTGGACGCTGCCATATGGGGTCACTGCCATGTCACACCTGAGTGCCTCACGGAGCTGCAGCATGTCTGGACGGCCGTGTCGGGTGACTGCCGAGTGGAGTGGTGCCGCACCTGGGAGCCCCGCAGACTCACAGCGTGTCTGGTCGCTACCATGGAAGGCCGCTGCCCATGCAGGCTTGCTGTGGGGGGGGCCCCCATGGTCACAGAGCATCTGGACCCACCCTGTGTGGCCACTCTCACCCGCTCTCAGGGACCTCCACGCAGGAGCCCACCACTGCCTCTGAGACCAGCCCACCTGAGACCAGACCCGGCAGTCAGCCCTGTCCCCACAGGCCACCTCACGGAAGTGGCGGCTGATGGTCATGTGCATGTTTGTGCTCCCCGAGGCAGCACCCACCCCGGGTGGATGGGCTGTTGGGGGCATCTCCAGGCACAGGTGGCCATAGCGGGAAGTCTGTGGCTTTGGCAGCCTTGCCTCTGGGGGTGGGGAGTGTGTGTATGTGCGGCCGCATCTCCCATGTCTGACAGCTGCAAGTGTGTGTGACAGGTGAGGGCATGTGACAGGGCTTGGAGGAACAGGTGCTTGTCCCCCAAACCTGCATGAAGCGTGCAGAGCACACAGCCAGGCATGGTCCCACCTGCAGCCCGGCACAGCCAGCCTCGGCCCTTGGATGCACAGGGCTCAGGGAATGCAGGCTCAGGCTGCTGGGGCTCGGGCCCAGCTCTGCCCCTCCCTGAGCAAACTGTCTTGAGCAAGTGCGCTCACCTTTCCGAGCCCGTTTCCTCATCTGTACAACAGGTGATACCACCCAGCTTCTTGTGAGCACTGAGTGACAAGTGCATGTCAAGATTCTGGCATGCAGGTGGAGCTCAATAAATGTAGCATTGGAGACTGGAATGGCTGAGAGTCACACAGCCATGTGCACCCAGGCAGTGACACACGGAGGCGGTGGCACTGCTGGCTACACTGCCCCTCTGCCCACTCCCTGCTCCCCACACCTGGTCCCCTGGTTTTGGCTTGTCTCATGCGCCAGCCTCCGTTGCTGGGCCTGAGAGGGACTGACCTTCTGGATAGGGCTGACGGGCTTGCCTGAGGATGGGGCAAGCACTCGGCAGTGTAGACAACTCCAGCTGGAGATGAGGGCAGAATTGGGCGGTATGGACAGCTCTGCCAGGAAAGAGGCAGTATTGGCAGGAGGGTGGCTGCCTGGAGTGGGGGCACGGAGGTGGATCTCAGTTGAAAGCAGCGGTGGGGGGCGGGCCCAAGGCGGGGCTGGGGAGGCGGGGCCAAGGGTCATGCTCTTCTCTCCAGAGCCAGAGGGCGGGGTTGCGGGACTCCACCAGCTGCAGGGGGCGGTAGCCTGGGCCAGTTGGGTTGCAGGATGGACAGAGGCACAGAAGGAGGCAGGCTCCTGACGGACCCTGGGTCAAGGAGCAGCAGGCAGGGTAGGTGCAGGGTGGTGTGTGAAGAGGGTGGGGAATTGGGAAATGACCTGGGGGCAGTGGGGGTGGTGCTGGATGGGGTGCAAGGTTGTTGGGGGGACTCTGCAGGTAGAGGGGTGCTCTGAGGGGTATCTGCCTGTCAGTGGTCTGGAAGAGGGTCACGCTGTAGTCTAGCAGGAGAGAGGGAGCTGGGCCAAGGGGGAACTATAAATAGCTTCTTCCTCCAGCCCGAGGGGAGGGACAGCCAGCTGGAGTGCTCAAGGCCCTCCCTCGGGGCCATTCGCTGGCCTCCCTGTCAGGGGTCACTCCAGTTTGGGGAGGTTCAGAGGCTCATCTGGGAAATTTTTCATATGATTTCACTTTGGCGCTTAAAGCAGCATTTCTAGGGCACCTACTGTGGGCCTTGTGCCCATCCTGAGCTGCACTAAGCACCTACTGTGTGCCCTGTGCCCTAGGGGGTCATGAGTCTCTCAGAGCCCTTTACAGAAAGGTTCCCTGGCTGGTCCTGAGTCACTTTGGGCACCGCTGTGCGCCCTGTGCCAGGCTGGAAGCAGCAAGTGCAGATAAGGGTTCCCGGGCCGCTTGGTCACATGGCTCCATGCCTCCAAATTGGAACCTCACACCCTCTGTGAGCTCTGGGTGCAGGGAGGCACAGGGGATGATGATCCTTGGCCAGAAATGGCCAGAGGAAGCTGGAACTCCTGGGAACCCCCTGGAACTACCCAGTGGCAGCAGAGGGGACAGGAGGAAGGGAATAAAGGGGAAGGAAGGCGGCAGAGAGCAGCGGGCCCCGGGCTCAGGGCCTGTCAGCTTGTGCATGCGCTTGCTTCCATGCGTCGTGTGTGGGTCTGTGTGGCATTCACTGCGGTCCCCGGGCCCTCGTGCTGCAAAGGGTGGCTTGGTGGCTGGCCAGGGCTGGCCTGCAGATACAGGACAGCAGAGTCTGAGCACTAAGAATTGAGGGTTGAGGACTCCAGCCAGCCCACAGGTTGTGGCCTGGGACACGGGAGCAGGTCCATCGGTCAGTGCAGAGGGCATCGTGGGGGGCAACCAGGGCCAGGCGAGGCAGGTTCATGGTGGGGAGCCTGAGCAGGACATGTTCACACACAAGTGCACGCTGACACCCTGGTACAGTTCCCACGGACAGCTGGCTCACTTTGGGGTGGCCCGGAGGGGACAAGAGCCCTGAAGGCACCTACTGACACTGAGGGTGAGAAAGCTAGGAGGGCATTTCAATGGAGGGAGCGCACGGCACAGGAGCACAGGCCAGGAGGTGGAAGCGCGGCAGCGCAAGGTGCGGGCCGCCAGGTTCAGCTGCAAGTTGCGCAGAGGCCGTCCTGCTCAGGGGGGCTGGCTCTGCAACACTGCTCCCCTTCCTCAGCTTCTCCCTGAGAAACGGGGCCATGGGAGGGCACATGGGGAGTATCCTCAGAGCAGATGGGGACTCTGGCCTTGGGGAGGGGCCCCCGGGCCCCTGCTGCTGACCTGTGGCCTCCTGCTGGAATCTGGGACTTGGGAGGGTAAGTCTGGGTCAGCGCAGGCTGTTTGGGGAAGAGTGGGAGGCGAGCGCTGCTGCACTTCCTCGGAAGCCAGACTCAGCCTCTGGGTGTGGAGGTGGCTCCCTAGACATGGCCCCGGGAAGGAGTGCCCTGCCCTGCCTGCCTCCTACCTGAGCCTTTGAGTAACATCCTCAGGGAGGTGGGGAGGAGCATGGACAGGCCTGAGGAGGTGCTGGGTGTTTGCGGGTGAGAGAGAGGCAGCCTTAGCAGTGAGTGCGGGGGTATGGGTATGGACAAGGTGTGGGCATACAGTGACAAGATCTCCGAGGCCAGAGTGGCCCCAGGATGACCTTTGCAGTGGCCAGGAGACAGAAGGGCTGGCTGTGCCAGGAACAGAATGAGTGGCTTTGGAGGAGGAGGAAGCAGAAGGGTGGTCATGAAGGCCTTCCTGCTCATCAGAGGCCACCCATGGGTGTGCTCAGAGGTGCTGGGCTCGGGGCGGAGGGAGGTGGGGGTGGACCCTGCAGAGGAAGGAGGAAGTGGCTGAAGCTGTCTGAGGTAGGGCATCCCCAGAGGAGGCAGCTAGAGCTGGTTTTAGGGAGTGTCTAGGTGCGCTTCCAGCGCGTGGACCTCCTGACCCTTCATTTCCTGGGAAGTGGGCAGGCCATCGGTATCAGAGTCATCCTGAGGGTCCTTGCCAGGCTCGGAAGGGCTGGGTGGTGATTTGGAGAACTAACCCAGGCAGGGATATGGCGAGGAGGGCAGAGGGAGGGGTTGTAGCACCTGCGGTGTACTGGGGTGACCCTTCCTTGCTCATGCCCCTAGCACCTGACTCCTGACCGGGCACACTTTGGTCAGAGGGAACTCCAGGTAGGGTACAGTGATCCTGTCAAGGGGAGTGGTGGAGGGCCTCGCAGGAGGGCAGTGTGACAGGTTCAGCCGTGTCAACAGGGGCCCCAGGGCAGAAAATGTCCAAAGCTCGGAGAGGCTGAGCTGAGAAGACAGGGGAGTGGCCCAGGAGTTTCTGAACTTCCAGACTTCTGCCTTGCCTCCTTAAAAGTGCGTTTTAAGAGACAGTAGACATAAGAGAGAGAGAGAGAGAGAGAGAGAGAGAGAGAGAGAGAGAGAGAGAGAGAGAGAGAGAGAGAGAAGACAAATAATATAATAAATGATAACATGAATGTGCCTTAGAGTGGATTTTTCGGACACTGACACGTTTACTCTATACCAGGACCTTGTAAGGTTCATGACCTGCACATTCCATTTTCAGCGGAGTCCCCACAGAGCTTGGTTATGTCCCACTCCCACTCGCGTTCCACTCACTTGCTCCAGGTCGCTGGGGTTTAGCCTGAGCTCCCCAGCAGCTAAGGCAAAAGGAGAAACATCAAGTTTGAAATATTTCCTGGATCCCCGTCCATGAGATAAAGGAGCGTTTTCAGCATGGTTGAGCGGATCGCTCCTATGCGCTGGACTTGGAGCAGATGCGGGTCGGGGCGGAGCGGAGTTGACAGTTGGGACGTCAGTCAGGCCAGTGATTACAGTCGCACAGAGGCCTCTAGGCTAGTCCTGACCAATCAAGTCCCGCGTGTCATGTAGTCTGTGCCCCACTGCAGGTAAAGTCGTCCCTCCTGGGGTCCCTGGGGTCCCTGAGGTCCCGCGTGGTAAGGAGTGGAATTTCGGGTGCCTTGGGGGCGAGGCGGCGATTGCCCCGGGGGAGGCCTTAAGAGTGACCCATGCAAGTCAGCGCGGTCGCGTTGGGTGTGCTGGACCCGTTCACCCGAGGCGGGGCCTGCACCACCCAGGACTTGGGCCCGTAGGGATTCGGGAATGCGGGGCCTGTATTCCCGCAGGAAGGGCGGGCCCGCGGGGGTCCGGCTGGTCGGCGAGTTGGGCATGCGCGGCGGAGGCCCGGCCCTCTTTAGTTAGGGTGGAGCCTGCTCAGTCTGGGGCGGGGCCTGAGGGGTGCTGGCCTTGCATCACGCGGCTGGAGGAGAGGCGGGGCCGAGGGGCGGGGTCTCTAGTGGCACCAGTCGGCCCGGCTTCCAAGGCTCGGGAGCCGCGCACTCCCGACTCCTCCCGCCTCCGGGATGGCATCCCCAAGGGAATTGACTCAAAACCCCCTGAAAAAGATCTGGATGCCGTACAGCAACGGGCGGCCCGCCCTGCATGCCTGCCAGCGCGGTGGTGAGGCGGGGTCCCCGGGGAGCGGGGAGGGCCGTCCATGGGGATGGGTGGATAGGGCGGCCTGGGCAGTGGTCTCGCATGGGGAGGGGGCCGGAACCGGTGCGGATCCGGGGACAGGTGAGGCTGCCTAGACTGGAGGGAGGGGACAGGTGTGGCAGAAGCAGGAGACGGAAACAGGGATGTGGGGAAATCTTGGCTCCTTGGGGGCTAGGTCTTGCCGTCTTCACCCCTGGGAGAGGCCCCAGCCCCTTCGCACTTCACAGTGTCCCCACTGCCTCAGGCCAGGGGAGGACCTGGAGTGCTTGCCCTGTCCTCTCTGCTGGCCAGAGAGCATGGGCCTGGTAATTGGACCCGGTCTGAGCTGTGTTGGCCCTAGAGAAATTGCTTGGCCTCTCTGAGCCCAGAACTTTCAAAGGTCCAAGTGTGGGCTAGCCCTGCAGTGGGAGGAAGGCTTGCCTCTTGGCCTTCATCACCCATCTCTTTGCCTAAAATCGAGTTTTGGGAGGAATGTCAGGGAAGTGCAGCTTTGACTAGGATACAGACAGTGAGGGCACTGTGCCATACCAGCCTGTCTTTGTGTCCAGGGGTCATGGGTAAATGGTAACATTTGCAGGTGAAACATCTAGGAGCCATGCTGAAATTCACACGTTGTTAAGGGGCTCGTCTTTCCTGGTGTCCTGGGTGTTTAATCCACTACCTTGACTTTCTACGTGTCCTTAAATGAGTCTGCAACCTTCTTATTATGAAGAAAAACAAATATTTGTTTTAGGAGTAATGAAACATTGTGATGAATTTGCAAGTTGGCAAGGACCTCAGGGAACATCTAGTCCAACTCCTGGTACATGTATGGGACAGAGATCAGGAGACTGGGTATGGTGAGGGTCTCCCTGCACTCCTGACCTCTGCGTGGGCCTGATAAGGGAGGGGAGAGTGCTGTGTTGTCCGGCTTGGAGGCCAGCCTGGGGCCTTGGCTTTGACCGTGATGTGAATCCTAGGGAAGAAGTGTGTGTATCTCCTTCCACACTGTGGGTCCTGGCAGGCGGTGGCCATAGCTTTGACCGTGATATAGGTCCTGGTGGGGGACGGAGCCTGTGATCATGCTTTTAGTCCTGGGCCCATGGCTTTCCATGCAGTGCTCTGAGTCCTCGGGGGCTATGGCCATGCCCTCCTTCCAGACTTTTCTGGAGGTGTGGAGGCTGAGGCCCCTCTTCCATGCTTCTAGCCAGTCTGTGTTAGGGCTGCATTGTCTGAACTAGGTGGTAGCTGCTGTTCTCACATAGAGGAAGGAGTAAGAACCTGGACTTTGGAGGCAGGAACACTCAAGCCGCCTCCTGGCTCGAGTGTGTGACCTTGGGCAGGGAGCTGAGCCTCCAGGCCTCGGGCTCCTCACCTGTGGAATGAGACTGTCACCGTCCTGCTCCATGGAGTTGCTGTGAGCCTCTTAATGAGTAGGTGCTCAGTAGGGGGTTGCTGGCTATTTTGTAATTTCACCACTCTTTCTTCACCTCTTGTCACCTCAAAGTCTGGGATCGAGCATCAACTCTGAGCTAACCCCCATTACAGGTGGGAAGGGAGCTGCAGTCTGATGGGGAGGGGACTTGCCGAGGTCTTGCCTTCCCTTGGGCAGGGTCTGTATTTCTCCAAGCTCCAAGTCTGTGATTGAAACATGGCTCTGGCTTGGGCAGAGGGGCTCATGCTCGCCACACTGTGTTGCAGTGGATGGGACTGTGTGGCCTGGCCCAGCACCCCAGGTGCTTCCTGGAGAAGGAAGTGGCACCCAAGAGGCCAACGATGAGACCTGCAGATTGTGGGGGGGGGGGGTTGGGCCCTGGGTCAGGGTCCCAGAATTGACAGCAGGGTGTGACTCAGCAGTGTGTGAACTCGCAGATGGAGCCTGTATGTGCAGCAGGTCCATTCCCCAGAGGCTGCATTTCTGCAGCCTTTATGGTCTGCAGAGCAGGCCTATGACCAGGTAGGAGGGCCGCGATGACAGGTGTGGACCTGAGGGTGGGTGGTGTGTAGGAGTCCACTCTGTCGCAGACGTTTGCAGAGAAGAGGGTGTGGGGCTCACAGCTGGTTTGTGCTGTGTGGTGGGTGGTCCTCTGGGCACCGGAGGCTGATTGGTGGCTGTGGGATCCTGTGTTTCCTCCACCCCCACTTCTCATTAGCGATTCTTCCTCCTTTGATAAAATCAGAGCTACACCTGAGGTCCGGAAGCTGTTACCTGCCTCAGCTGTTACCTCCCTCATCACTGACCCCTCAGCACCTGGAGGTACTTTGGGGGCGGGTGAGGCAGGGATGAAGAGGGGACTCAGGAAGCGCAGCAGAAGGGACAGTGTCTGGTGGCTTTTCTTAGCCAAAGGGTGGCAAGACTCTTCTTGGATGTGGACGTGACTGGGGTGTGTACAGCACAGTGGGAGAGTTGACTTTCTGTCCCCTCCGAACAGGACAGTGGTGCCATGTTGCTTTTTTCCCAGGAGCTCCTCCTTCCCCCACCTGGTCCCGGGAAGGGAAGCAGGCGCAGTTCAGGAATCAGTTCTGGAACCCCCTTCAAGGACCGTGGCTGTCCCTGGGGTGGCCTCACCAGAAAGTGTTCACTGTCCAGCACAAGGCTTGTCTCAGGCCCTTGCGTGTGCTAGGGCTCCCGTGGTCTTGAACAAATGTTCAGGAAGAGGAACTAGAGAGGGAAGCCGAGTGACATGTTTTCAGATTTCCTTCCGCACATACCCATGTTCTAAAAAGTGTGTCCTGCTCTCCTGCTGTCCTGCTGCTCATTGTCTGGATCCTTGAGGGCCCAGAGCTGCGTGTCCCAGCGGGCTGGGCCTGCGTGCTCTGTGTTCTGATGCAGCTGGGTAACCCCCACCCCCACCCCGCATGTGGGCCTCAGTGTGCGGCTTCTGCATGGCTGGCACTTCCCCAGTGTTTTGCTGTTGGAAGCAGAGCTGTTGTGAAGAGACTTGTACTTTGACTCTTCTTCCTTGGGAGCTTATCTTGAGGAACAGAAGTAATAGGTAATTTATTGCTCTTGTTTTGCACCCAGCCTGGATTTGCTGCCCTGCCCGCCCACCATGGCTGTGCACACGGGGTGGGGGTGGGGGTGCTGAGCAGACCCCATGGGGGGAGGCCAAGGCGTCTCTGGGAAGATACATGAAGAGGTGATGCAGGACCCCAGTCCTGAGGTCGCGGAGGAACTCTCCAGGGCGCAGTGGGAAGAGGTGGCATGGTCCCAGGGAGCAGATGGGTGCAGGTTCTCCCCCACGGTTAGAGGCGATGCACTGTCCCGCTTAGTAGCCATGCACTGCCCTGCAGTTGCCTGAGTGCCCTGGCTGGCCAGCTAGAAATTGTGCAAATGGCACAGGGTCCGTTGTGGCTGGCCTTGAGGACACAGGGCCTTGCCTAACTTGTTTTTCTCTTGCATTAGCTAATGCTGAGGTTTTTCGCAAGTTCCTTCACTCTTGCTCACCTTCTGTTCCGTGGGATTCCCTCCTGTCCTCCCCTGGGGCTCGCTGTTCATGTCACCTTTGCCCACAGAAGGGATGGCGCTCCCACTGGGGAGTGGGGCCCTTTACTTCTCCCTGGGGACAGAAGTGCCTCCACACCCCAAGTCCCCACGGGCAGTTGGTGCTGAGGTACACCTCTGTCCTTAGCCTGGCATGCTGCCAGGGTACATTTATTTATTTGTTTTAAAGATTTTATTTATTTATTTTTAGAGAGGGCAAGGGAGGGAGAAAGAGAGGGAGAAAAACATTGATGTGAGAGAGAAACATCGATTGGCTGCCTCTTAACACCCCCAACCAGGGATCTGGCCCACAACCCAGGCATGTGCCCTGACATGGAATCGAACAGGTGACCCTTCCGTTGGCAGGAGGATGCCCACCCCACTGAGCCACGCCAGTCAGGGCTGGAAGTGCTTTTACATGGAGATAGTGCTGGACCTGCCTGAGGGATTATCAGCCCCTCTTATAGGTTCTGACAGTCAAGATAAGAACCCAGGTCTCTCTGACCCTTGAGCCCCGGGCAGGGCTGGCCCCGGGGCCACTGTGCTTCGGCCGGAGGGTTGGAGGGTCGGGCCTGGCAGTCTGTCTAAGGAGGGCTACCAAGTAAGGGCACTTGCAGAGCCACAGGGGTCAGAGAGGGGCCCGGCAGGTCCCCACATCTGGCCATCTCTGTCTGCTGTGGTGTTACCTGGCCCAGTTCCTGAGTCTGACGAAAGGGAAGCTTCCTGCGGCATCTGAGCGGAGACCGCACTGAAAGCTGAGCTAGGTCACATTCTGCTGCTTTGGTGTCTGTCCCGGCAGGCCAGGGAACGGAGGGGGCTGTGGCTAGACCCTTCTCCACCTCCATCCTGGCAGCGTCTCTGATTGGCACATGGTCCTGGTGGCACATGGGACGGCGGGGGTGGGCTCTCACCGGGTCTGCCCTTGTGGACATCAGCCTGGGTCTCTGGTCTCAGCCCCTGCAGCCCTCACCCTGTTGGGTTTCAAGATGCTTCCCTCTGCCCTCCTGTCCATAAATTTTGAGCACCAACTCTGTGCCAGACCGAAGGATCCCTAATGGCTCAGACACTGTGGGGCTGCTTTCACTCCAAGTGACGGGTCTCCGGGTGCAGACTCCTAAGTGAGACGACCGAGACCGAGGAGAGAGTACGCCGGGTGGGCACAGGGGTGCCGAGGAGGAAGGCCTGCGGAAGAAGCAGTTTCTGAGTTGGGCGTTGCACGGTGAAGAGACGCTCACCCCGGGGAGAGTGCACAGCAGCACCATACGGCGGGAATTCGGAGTGCCCGTGTGATTCCCGGGTGGCGGCACAGTGTGGGAAGCCCCCGGGCTCTGGCTCTGCCCTGCTCGCTGTGGGACTAGCCAGGGGCGTGGCAGGCCCAGCTTTGCATCTGGTGATGCACAGCTGGGGAGGTCCCCCTGTGCCTCCTGGAGAGTGGGGGTTGGGGGGAGGAACAAATTTTCCTCTACCCGCAAGTTTCATCTGCCTGGCCTAACAATCAAATAGATGTGAGACAGGTTAGCAAGAGAAAATAACCAAATTAAATACATACATACGTACATACATACGAGAACCCCACGTATGCGAGAGGTTCAGAGACGAACGGGGGATGGAGGGGTAGAGAAGACCTCCCAAGGTAGAGAAGAGGTTCAGCGCCTTGCGGGCCTCAGCGGGTAATGGCAGGATGATAATAACTGACCTTTAGCAAACAGACGGTTGCCCTGCCCTGCAGATAGGTCAAAAGAAGTTATCTCTGATAAAAACTTATGGGCAAGGCCTGCAGTTCAGATTCTTTTCTGTAGTTCATGGGGCCTAGGCAGAAGATTCTCTTGAGCCTGTGGCCAAAGTTGCGTTTCTCTCAAAGCCATCTGCATGCCACAGAGGCACATGTTGGGGTGACTTGTTCTGTACCCGCACAGGAACAAGCCAGTGGTGGCTTGAGGTCGGGCCTGGGGGCGTTCAGGGAGCTGTGTGATGTGAAGAAGCTTGGAAAGCATATCTGATGCCAGTCCTGGGCTGAGAGGGAGGGAGGCTCCCGCCCCCGCCCAGGAGGGGTCCTGACCCTTGTCTGACCTGTGCCCCTTGCCTTTCAGTCTGCATGACCAACTGCCCGACGCTCATCGTCATGGTGGGCCTGCCAGCCAGGGGCAAAACCTACATCTCTAAAAAGCTGACTCGCTACCTGAACTGGATCGGCGTGCCCACGCGGGGTGAGACTTGGCCCAGGCTTTCCAAGCGGGGTTGGGGCTGTGTGTGTGGGCAGGGGGAGATGAGCGATGGCTGGACGGCTGCGGGGCCGGGGTGGGTCCAGCTCACAAGTCGGGGGGCTGGGGTGGCGGGGTGTGCTGCCAGGTGAACGCTGAGCCTTTCCTTTCCCCCAGAGTTCAACGTCGGCCAGTATCGCCGGAACGTGGTCAGGACGTACACGTCCTTCGAGTTCTTCCTTCCGGACAACGAGGAGGGCCTGAAAATCAGAAAGTGAGTGGATGTGCGTGTGTTCACAGAGAGGGCCCTGGAGCCTCTGGGGGCCGGTTGTTGGGGATAGCAGAGCTGCTCCTGAGCCCTGGCCTTGCTGTGGCCCCGCGGGCTGTGACGGGGCTGGGCTCTTGACCTCTCAGGTGTGATAGGGTTGGGGATGGGATGGGTTTGGGGACCAGGAGAGGGGGTGTGTGGTTTCTTGGTGTCCGGCCCTGCCCTGCCCTGCCCTGCCCTGCTGTTAATGAGCCCTTGGCCAGGGGAGGGGAGGACAGGGCCTCAGGGAGGTCAGGGAGGCTCAGCCAGGGCAGGGGAGGGCCACCCTCCATGGGGGAGCCAAGTGGGTGCAGGGGTACGTACTGTCCTCAGGGGTCGGGCAGAGCAGGAGGGCGACCACCTCCTGGGGCCTCCCAAAGCAGAAGGATCAGGCCCGGAACGGGGGCCTTTCCTCCCTTGCCCCAGGAGAAGCTCCCTCCTGTACATTTGGAGGATGGCTAGCTCGTGCTTGGCGTGTGTGGGGCAGACCTTGACCTGGCTTTGAGCGCTGGGTGACTGGTTTACACTCCTGCTGTTAATCTCCAGGGGGAAATTTGCATATGATCCCCACCCCTCCCCCACCCCACCTCAACTGAGTCCCTTCTCCGGAGGAACTGAGCACCAGCCTGTATCTGAGGAGCTGCACTATGTTCTTCTAGTCTGGTGTCAGCTGAGGGATCAAGAAGCGTCCTTGCCCTTGATGGGGCCTAGCCCTGTCCGCAGGGCGTGGAGCGGAGGTTGGCCCAGCTCTCCTGACTGCCCCAAGTCAAACATGGCCCCAGGCCAGAAGTCGCCTGGGCCTGGACATTAGGCAGCCAGCTCTCTCTCTGGCCACCAGGTGGCAGGAGCTCCCCACCGTGGGCCTTGGCCCTCTGACCCGCTTTTGCTCCTGGGTCAATGGGTTTGGCCAGGCTGCTTGGTTCATCCTCCAAATGAACCAAGAAGGGAAAGGGAGTCTGACAATCAGTCCTCTGTGGCCAGACTGCGGGTCAAACTCAAGGCCGGACCCTCTGGAGATGTGGACCCAGGCAAACTGGAGGGGATAGCTATTCGAACTCCTGCTGTGTGCTGGGTATGTGATGCCCATTGTCACCTGCCCCCATTTCACAGATGGGGGAATTGAGGCTCAGAAGTCTCACACAAGATAACAAGTTATTTGACACACGCCATGGGTACACATAGGTCCACACACATAGCCATGTGTGCACACACATGCATGTGTACACATGTGGACACCTACACGTTTAAATCCTCAGAGTCATGCATGTGCAGTCAAGATCGCATATCACACAAGGACATGTACACACACCTGCAAACCTCATTTGCACACCAAGGCACACTTGTGCTCACCTGTGTAGACATATACACACTGAGGCACACTCAGGCATGGTGTGGGGGGTTCCCCAAGACCACCCCAGATTCTGTGATTTGCTAGGATCTCAGTATGTGGCCACACTCCCAGCTAAGGTTTATTACACAAAATGATACAAAGTATCAGCAAAGTCAGCAAAGGGGAGAGGCCACTGGGTTGAAGTCCTCTGCCCCAGACTCAGACAGGGCCCGCTTACATCCTCCAGCATGAGCTTGTGACAACATGCATGAAGTGTTTTCGGCCAGGCCAGCTCACCACAGACACATGTCCTGGGTTTGTCGGGCCCGGTCACGCACGCACTCTGTGTCGAGTGCGTACCAGTGTTGCAGAATCCCGAAAGAAAAGCAGGTGTTCCATATAAACTGTATTGTTTGTGTAAACTGCCCAGGAAACTTTGTTTCATCTTCACCCGAGGATATGTTTTTACTGATTTTAGAGAGATGAAGGGAAATAGAGACACAATGATGCGAGAGAGAAACATCTAGAAGAAAAAAAGAAAGAAAAAAGAAACATGTCTTGGTTGCCTCCTGTACACGCCTGACTGGGGACCGAGTCCACAACCTAGGCATGTGCCTTGACCTGGGGTCAAACCCGTAACCTTTCGGTGCATGAGATGGTGCTCGAACTGACTGAACCACCTGGCCAGGACTAAGGAGATTTAAAAAAAAAAGAATCAGTGCAGGGAGCTGTTTACCATTCAAGTTCTCGGACCCCAGCGCAAGGCCAGTCTTGCAGGCAGGCCTTTCAAAGGTCGGTATTCTCAGGCTGCTGTGTTAACCCTTTTCACACATGCGGTCACGCAGCACGTGAAGGTGGGTGCCCTCGCATGCACACACACACTGCATATCTCTCGGCACATGTAGGCATGTACACACTAATGCCCACCCTATATACATACATGGACACACGCATCAACACACACTAAGCACACTCATGTGCTCATGCCACATGGAGGCACATGTGCACACTCTGTGTGCACACTCCATGTGCACTAACACAGGAGTTCACACATGCACACCCTGAATGTCCATTTGGACACATACAAAAACCTATACTTGTGCGTGGGTGCACACACGTACCCCATGTACACACATGTGTTCATGCAGTCATGCCTGTGCCTTTTCAGTCACCACACACAAGGGCTTGGGGACAGGGGGTGCTTTCTCAGACACCAACTGGTGCCCTACAGTTACGTTCAGTTCGGTTCTGACATCGCCTACTGGGAGCAGCGTCAGCTCCCGCAGGGTAAGGGCTCAACCCCCCTCGACTGCCTTTACTGGAAACACCGGTCGCCAGCCCCTGGGGGGCCACCCGTGCTTCTGACTGACCCTCTGTAACTCGGGGTTTCCACAGCCGCCTCCGTTCAGTAATTTGCTAGAACCGCTCACAGAGCTCAGGAACATGCTTTAGTTACATTTACTGGTTCATTATAAAGCATACAACTTGGGAACAGCCAGACGGAAGAGATGCCCAGACAGGGACGGGGGCGTCCACGCCCTCTTAGGGTGCATGGCGCTCCCAGCACCTCTGTGTGTTCGCCAACCTGAACGCTCTCCAGCTCCCTTTGTTCAAGGGTTCTTACAGAGCTCAAGGCAACCTGCAGCCCATCCTCTCTCCTGTCTGGGGAGGGTGTGTCCCTTACCCACTGCCCTCCTACAGCCCAGGTTGGGTCCTGGCTGACCCCGTGTTTTCTCCCCTGAAGGCAGTGTGCCCTGGCAGCCCTCCGGGACGTCCGGCGGTTCCTCAGTGAGGAGGGGGGACATGTGGCGGTGAGTGTGATACCCTGGTGACACCTGGGAGAAATATGTGGGAGCCCATATGCATACACCCCTTTGCTCACCAGGCCTCTGGAGGGAAAGGCAAGGTGTTTGTGGCCTGGATGCCCCTCAGGGACCAGCCCCTGGAGAAAGTCTGCAGCTACTATGCAGGAGGCAGCCAGAGGCAGGAGGCAGGCTGTGCATTTCCCTCTGGGCTTGTGGTTTTCTGCTCACATTGTTGGCCACCTCGGAGGTCAAAGGGATCATGTTACCTGGTCTTGAGCAAATGTGATTTTTCCTGCCCCAGGGAGAATCCTGTCCAGCATTTAAAGGCTGTTCCAGGAACTAGTCGAGTCCTGGGTGAGAGAATACGTCTATGTGTTGGCTCCTCTAGTCAGACGCAAGGGGTGGGGCACGCAAGGCTGAGAGAAGTGTCTGCAGGAAGGGGTCCTACCCACCCCCGCTGTGCAAACACAGAAACTTCGTTTTCCTTGCTTCTTTCCCTTGGAGGTGTGCCATCTGGGCGCACTGTCCCCCGGCTCCATCTGGATCGCTTGCCGTCTAGGTCTGTGGCACAGTTGCCACACTGGGATCGCCTTCTCCCTCCGACTCGGGCATCCCACTCTTGGATCTGTTGTCTTCCTTTTCCATGGCTTCCTAACTGATTTTGCTGGAGCACATCCTCCGGTAGCTTTCTGAGAAAGGTGCTTTGGAAGTAAATTTCACAACACCTTGCATGTTTGGAAATGTTTGTTTTATCCTTACAGTTGATTGTCAGGTACAGAGTTTAGGTGGAAGGTCCTTTCCCTTTAGAATTTCAACAATGTTACTCCTTTGTATCGCAGCTTCTAGTGTGTCTGTAGGAAAGTTTGACATCACTCTGACGCTGATACTCCTAGAAGTTTCATGGCCATGCCTCTGGGGAGGCCTGTGGGGTCTCCAGGATGAGGTATCTCGTAGTGGGTCTTCTCTCCCTGCCACGCAGGGTCCGGTGGTCGTTTTCATTAGGAAACTCTCCCCAGCAGGCCTGAGAAATTGTTGTATCTCATTACTTTGATAAATCTGCCACTTTCTGATAAGTGATTACTCAGGTGACTGATTTTCAGAGTTTCTTTTTCTAGAACTGCTGGTGGCTGCACACTAGGCTTGATTCCTAACTTTATCTTTTTTCTGTTATTTTTTTCTCTCTTTCTTTTTTGTCCTACTTTTAGGGAAAATGTCTCAATAGTGTCTTACAAGGACTTGGTTGAAATTTTTAAAGAGTTTCTGTGCTGACATTTTCATTTCCAAATTTAAAATTTCTCATTCTCTGTTCCAGTTTATTACAACTCTTTTTTTCTTTGTTTTATTTTTATTTTTTATTTTACTGATTTAAAGAGAGGGGAAGGGAGAGACAGAGAAACACTGATTTGTTGTCTCACTTATTGGTGCATTCATTGGCTGATTCTTGTAAGTGCCCTGACCAGGGATCAAACCTGCAACCTTGGTATATTGGGACAATGCTCTAACCAACTGAGCTACCTGGCCAGGTCCAGAACTCTGCTCTTGTTTTGTAGTTATTAAAGTGTTCTTGACATTGTCTTTTTTTTCCATGCTCTGTCTTCATTTTCTTGAAGTTCCTTTGATTGCTTAATTTATTTTGTTTCTCACTTGAGAGTATTTTTTTGAAGTGTCCAGTGAGCCCCTGGCTGCATGCCCTTTTGAGAAAGGGATGCTCAAAAGCTGCTTGGATGTGCAGGGGTGTGGACTGCCCCTGAGGGTGCCCAGGCAGGCCCCAGGGGCTTCCGGAACAGTGCAGGTGGCAGAGCCAGCTGGATGAGGTGGGACAGCTGGACTGCAGGGCCCTTCATTGCAGGGCCACGGTCCATTTCCTCCACCTCCTGTCCCTTTTGTCAGAGACGCCTGTGCCCCTGTCCTTGTCCATCTTGATTCCGCACAAGTGGGTGTGCTCTGGTCCATGGGGGCTTGTTCGGGTTTCCGATTGTTCAGAGTCAGCGACTGTGTGTCTGTCTTATCGAACCTTGTGACGTCTCCCCTCCCCTCTCCTCTCCCTTTCTCTTTATCCTTCTGTTCCCATTCCACTGGGGTCTTGGGATGGAGTGGAGATGAATTTGGGTTCAGTTCTCCAGGTTTAACTGGTTTCACAGGAAATCCTCTTGGTCAAACATGAACTGAGCACCTGCTGTATACACAGCAGTGCTGAGCACATTCCTCCTTGCCAAGGGTTTGCTGCCCTGAGGGAGTAAAGTACACCCATTCCTTCTAGCTTCCTGGGGGTGTGCTCCCCAAGGAAGGGGAGGATCAGCCCAGCCCCTGTAGGTCTGAAGGAGAATGGCCAGGCAGGGCCTGGCCAGCAGCTGGGCCCAGTGAGAGAGCCAGCCCCGCAGCTGTTGGGTGGCACTGCCTTCCCCGGGGCAGGAGGCCCAGTTAACCACAGTTTGGCCCTAGGTTTTTGATGCAACAAATACCACCCGCGAACGGAGGGCGACCATCTTTAATTTTGGGGAACAGAACGGCTACAAGGTGAGACCTTACTGGTTCAAGTCCTTGGCTGGGCACGTTTGGGCCCTCCAGGACCCTTCACGGGACTGGGACAAGTCAGCCCCCCAGTGGATTTGGGGTGAGAGGGGCTGCTTCTTTTCTCTCCAGCTAGGGTCTTCTTTCCTGGGAGGCCGGGGTCTTGGTGGCCGAGTCCTGGAGAAGGCGGCACCTGCTTTGGTTCCATGTTTCTGGACCCTACTCCCAAGCCTGGGCCTCAGGGCCCCAGCTGCTCAGCTTGGCCCTCAGTGGGGTGGGGAGCTCTGTGGGGCCAGGCGCAGAGCCCTGACTGTGTCCATGGCCCCTTCCCTCCTGCTGGCTGTGGTCCTTCCTGCAGACCTTCTTCGTTGAGTCCATCTGCGTGGACCCTGAGGTCATAGCTGCTAACATCGTGGTGAGTGGTGCCTCTGGCCTTGTTGGGACAGTGATACAGCCAAGGTGGCATATGACACATAGGTGCCCCTCCAGGTTTGGGCTTGTGCCTGGACCAGCCTTAATTTGGTCTTTCTGAACCTTGGGGCCAGGGCTGGTTGAGAGCTGAATCCTGGGTCAGGTGAGCCTGCCCCTCCCGCCCAGGGCTTTGTGGCAGGCAGGCCTTCATTCTTCTCCCTCCTCTTCCCTTTCCCCGCACAATCCCCTGGACAGTGGGGAGAGGCTTCAGCCCCTGGGTCGGGGGTGGAGGGTGCTATTCACATTTTGAGAAGGAGACTTGACTCCTCATCCCTATTCTCTCTCTATTCAAGGAATGAACATCTAGGTTTGGGGTGTTTGTTCAGGTGGGGAGGGTCTTCGAGGCCCCTTGCCCCTCCCCTCCCCCATTCCACAAAGATGAGGGGATGCCCAGGAATGCTCTTTTAGCACCAGTGTGGGGACCAGGAGGCTGCTGGACTCTTCCTAATGTGCCCGTGGTTGGCCTCGAGCCCTGTGCCCCGGCCTTGGCCTGGCCTTCAGCCCAGGGCCCACACCCCTGGGCCTGCACCCCCAGCCCCGCCCCAGCATCCTCCTTGGTCTCTGGCCCCGTCTGGCCTGTAGTCCTGATGTGACCTCGCTCTGTGCCTGGCTCCGGCAGCAAGTGAAACTGGGCAGCCCCGACTACGTCAACCGTGACAGTGACGAGGCCACAGAGGACTTCATGAGGCGCATCGAGTGCTACGAGAGCTCATACGAGTCTCTGGATGAAGACCTGGACAGGTGAGCGAGGACAGCCCCGCGACGGGCGGCGCAGCAGGGGCTCACTGGGCTGCCTCCTGCGGCTCCCTGTGGCGGTGGCTCGGGGGCCACCCAACAGGCAGGGATGGTCTGGCTATTTTTGTTTTTGCCTTGGGGCAGAAGTCGTGGGCCAGCGGCAACTGGCAGAATCCCTGCTGCCTTGCTGGAGCTCTGCAAATCCGAGTTCTCTACTGTTCCATCATAAGATCAAGCCTAATTTCTATGCAGAGGGTCCTCCGCAGGCATTTGCAAACATGACTTGCTCCCCTTTAAACGAAACGTCTGCATTTTGAGAAGGGGGAGCGGTGGCCAGACTCTGCCTGGGAACAGCTGGCAGTGGCTGGTGCAGCAGCGCCCCTCCCTCCCGCTGGAGAGGAAGATGCAGCAGGAGTGAGTGGCGGGTGGGGAGGGGCCTTAGGTCCGTGGTGGGCATTGGGGGGGGCGCTTACATCAGCGGTCACCCAACCTTTTGTGCAGAGAGGCAGGGAGGCGAGGTTTGAGGCTGTGGGGCGTGCAGCCGACTGCCCTGGCAGTGCAAAGGGCACCGAGACAGCCTGTGCACAAACGGGCGTGGCTGTGTTCACCAGGATGGGCTCGGGGCTGCATCTGACTTGCTGGCCGTGGTTGGCCGACTCCTGGCTTGCGTCAGTGGGGGCAGCGCTTCGGTAAAGAGCCGGTGGTCCCTTGGTAAAGTGTTGCACAGTCTTTACAAACCAGACCAAAGAGATGCCGGCCCTGCCTGTTACGCAGCAGGAGCGACAAGGCTGGAGTGTGACTCTGTGCTTGGGTCTCTCATAATTATGCAAGAATAAGCTAGGCCTGCGCCCCGAGGGGAGAAGCCGCTGGTGGAGGGCTGGTTTCGGGGTCCAGCTGGGCTGTCCAGCTGCCCACGCCGTCGGGACGGCGCAGCACTTGCTCTCTGGATCTCCGGTTCTCCGTGTGTCCCCTGCCCTCCCAGCGCGGCATTTCTCCTTGTGGTTCAGTGATGTGACCGCAGTGGAGGAGCTTGTCTGGAGCCACTCCCGCTGGACTGTCAGAAAATGTCGCTACTGTTTAAAAAATGTATGTGTTTACTGATTTGAAAGAGAGAGAGAGACATCGATTGGTTACTTCCCATATACACCCTGACCGGGGACCAGACCCACAACTCAGGCATGTGCCCTGACCAGGAATTGAACCCCTAACCTTTTGGTGTACGGGACGATGCTCCAACCAATTGAGCACCCGGCCAGGGCAGTCGCTGCTGTTTTGGGTGGTGGTGTCTGTAACACCCCTGAACCTAGACCGAAGTCCTATCGTCTGGCCAGTGTGAACACCCAGAGGGCTCTGGGCTGAACCTGAGCCCAGTGCCTGAGAAATCCCACCTTTCCTCCTGTTGCCCCACCCCCTCCACAACCGTAAACAGTAAAGCATACTCTCCAGGCTGCACAGTTGCACAGGCGCAAAGCAGGCAAAGTGGCTGAGCTGGGTTTCTTGGCTGCTGCCACCAGCACAGTCCTCCTGTGCCTCTCATCCGCCCTGCCTGCTGCCTGCTGCCTGCTGGGGGGCGTGGCAGCCCCTCTGCACATGGATGACCTGGGCTGAGCACCAGGGGGAGAGGTCGCCAGGGGAAGGAAAGGCCAGGTCTGTGGGTGGCTGACCAGGAAGAGAGGAGGGGAAGAGCATTTGCGAGCTACTTCCTGATCTCTCCTGGAGAAAACGGTCTTTCTTGTTCACTTTACAGACAGTGCGTTGAGAGCCAGAGGCAGGCAGGAGCAGCCTGGGGCGCGCAGGGCAGTGGTGAACGGCACAGTGCGGCCTGACTGACCCCTCCCTGTGGGTGTCACCTTCAGGAGTCTGAGTGCTGAGTGCCTCCCACGGGGTTTGTGTGTCATGCGTGTGCTGTCGCTCCCGCCTCGCCCCATCACTCGCACACCAGCTGATGGCCCTGTGCGCTGTGATATTCAGCCTGGCAGTCAGAGAGGCGAGGGTCTGCCGCCGGTTCTTGTGGCCGGCAGGATGTGCCTTCGAGGGCCCTGGTCACACTCACAGGCCTGTCCTGACCTTCTCTCTGGAAAGGGAGCTGTCCTACATCAAGATCATGGACGTGGGGCAGAGCTACGTGGTGAACCGAGTGGCTGACCACATCCAGAGCCGCATTGTGTATTACCTCATGAACATCCATGTCACCCCCCGCTCCATCTACCTCTGCCGGCACGGGGAGAGCGAGCTCAACCTCAAGGGCCGGATCGGCGGGGACCCAGGACTGTCCCCCCGGGGCCGGGAGGTCAGTGCGCGTCTGTGCCTCGGCGCCTCGGGGCGGCTGTCTGTGCGCAGGGGCCAGGGCTGGGCTCCAGCTCAAGTAGCTGATGTGTAATCATCGAGATAGATGACCTTCGTTCAGTCTAGAATGTTCCAAACATGTAGAGAAGGTCCCCAAGCATGAAGCAGATGCCTGGATCTCTGGCTTCCACGTGAGCTGTCCCCTTGGAGAGGCGTGACAGCCTGGAAGTGCCCCGAGTCCCACAGTGCAGCTGATGGCTGTGCCCCAGTCTAGGGGTGATATTGAGGCCTTGGAGGGGAGGTCATACAGCCTCTGGCACAGGGTCAAGGGCTGGGGGCAGTGGCAGGGGACCTTGTGGATCACTGGAACTACACTCAGGGTCTGGGAGGAATGCACAGGGTGTCACTGAGAAGTCAGTTCATGTTTCACCAAACCCGTGTTCTCTGAGGCTGGCCATGACCTCGGGGACCGTGCGTCTCTGGGGCCTGAATTCACTTGTGATGTGTTTCAGTTTGCCAAGAGTCTGGCCCAATTCATCAGTGACCAGAACATCAAGGACCTGAAGGTTTGGACCAGCCAAATGAAGAGGACCATCCAGACGGCCGAGGCCCTGGGTGTGCCCTACGAGCAGTGGAAGGTCCTCAACGAGATCGATGCGGTAAGTAATCGCTGACTCTTCCCTGCCCGGCCAGGGCTCAGCCTGGGTGGCGCTGTGAGCGAGGGGCGGTGGCGCTGTGAGTGAGGGGCGGCGGGGCTCTCTCCCTAACTCTCCTTTGTCGTTGAGGGTTTTGATTTCTCCCTCTCTCCCCGCCTTCCCACCATTCCTTCCCTCTTTTGCCTTTAACTGTCTACATCAGCCAGAGTTGATTTTGACGTAAGCCTTAAATATGACCTGTCCCCAGTTAATTCAAGTGATGGTCACCTCTAACCATCTGTCTTTTTCCTGTCGACTTACTGTATCTACTTTTATTTTCAGTCCTTACATATAATTTGTGTATCTGTTCACACACCAGTATCACAGTTTTAATTATGACAGTTTTTTACTGTATATACCAGCCATTTGATATCTTTTGTGAGGTCTTCTGCTCTTTTTTCCCCCCTGCCGGGTTGTCTGCCTTTTTCTTACCAATTTTGAGTTCTTGGTGTGTGTCACTCTGGGTACAGCGCACACCTGGTCATTTTTGATGGCGTGCCGGACACTCATGTGAACACTTGTGGAGACAATCTGAGATTCTGGCTGATGTTATCTTTCTCCAGAGGATTAACCTTTGCTTCCAACAGGCAGGTGGGGTGGACTACCTTGGTCTACTCAGAGACAGAGTTATTTTAAAGCTGCATTTTGAGCTCTTGGTGGCTACTCAATTTTTTCGGGTCCTCTTCCTAGAGTTTTCTGTTGGAAAACTTGCAGTCCCCGAGCTTCTGTTTTTTGTCTGCTGACCCCAAGATTGCTGACAGCCCCACTGCGCTTCTGTCCGTTCAGTCCCTGCTTCCTCCTGGAATTCTTTGTTCCCAGTTTCATTGAAATGTAACTGACATGCAACATTATATTAGTTTAAGGTGTATGGCATGACAATTTGATGCACGTATATATCTCAGAATGATCACCACAATAAGTTAGTATTCCTCACCTCGCATTGTTACAACTCCCCCGGCCCCCGCCCATGTAATAAGAATTTTTAAGACCTACCTTCTTAGCCACTTTCAAATATGTTACAGTGTTGGTAACTATAGTCGCCATGCTGGAAGTTAGTGCCTTTTGAACCCCTTTACCCATTTCCCCACCCCCGGCTTCTCATCCTTTTTCTTTTTTTTAAGATTTTTATTACCCTGGCTGGTGTGGCTCAGTGAATTGAGTGCTGGCCTGCGAACCAAAGGGTCACCAGTTCGATTCCCAGTCAGGGCACATGCCTGGGTTGCAGGCCAGGTCCCCAGTGGGGGGCACGCAAGAGGCTGCCTCTCACATGCCCCTAATCGGGCACCTGGCCTGCAACCTAGAAATGGTGGTTGAGGCTGTGGAAGGGCTAAGGGGGCTAAGGGAGCACAACTGGGACCCAGGACAAAGGCCTGGGCGCCCCAGCACCGAAGGGGCTATGAGAAGGCTGCGGGTGGGCAGCCAGTGAGGTGGGAGGGAGTGCAGGCAGAGGAGGGGCGTGAAAGCCAAGGCAGGGAGGAGGCGCAGTGGTCAGTGTGGCGGATACCCCAGGGAGGCCAGGCTGTGAACTGACCACTGGGATGTAATAACAAGGTCACTGGGCGTCTTGGCACCAGCCGGGTGGGGCTGGTGCCCGGGGGGAGTGGGTGGGGGAGTGAGTGGGAGGCGAGGCGGCTGAGCCCAGGGAGACTTGGCCGTCTGTAAGCTGACGAGGGGGGCTGGTAGAAGGGGAGGGAGGGAGGGAAAGTACAGGAGGTCCTGAGAAGAGACAGAGGCCCAGGTTCTGTGGGAGTGGGAGTGGGAGTGTATCCTGAATGACACGAGTGCCGTCTGGCTTCATAGTTTGCACAGAGTCCATGCTGAGAAGTAGCATGTCCACACCACGGAAGAGAAAGACACATGAGAAAAGATACACAGTTGCTTTCTGATTGGGCGAGTGGGTCATGGGTGGTCGGAAAAGACTATTCTGATAACTTCGTACAAACGGGGGCCACCCCCCTGCTCAGTGTTCCCATAGGGCCTGCTCTTCCCAGGTGGGTCCCTGCTCCAGGCTTGGAGAGCCTCCATGGCCCAGGAACCTGGTCCCCTCTGCCCAGCCCCCCTCCCCAGGGCTGATCCCCCGGCCTGGCATGGGAGGTGTAACGACCCCGGTCTCTCCCTAGGGCGTCTGTGAGGAAATGACCTACGAGGAAATCCAGGATCATTATCCACTGGAGTTTGCCCTGCGGGACCAGGACAAATACCGCTACCGGTACCCCAAGGGGGAGGTAGGTGGGCTTTGGGTGCTTAGTCCCGGGCACGTGCTGCCTGCCTGGGAGGACCACCTGTTGTGGCTGAGGCCCTGTGGGAGCTGCGGGGGCAGCACGGGGGGCAGATGGAGGCTGGGCACGTCCATCATCTCTACCACCTCCCGGCCGCGTGGCCCAGGCTGCAGTCCCCTCGTTGGGTGATGGAAGGACGGTGCTGTGCAGGCCTCCCGACCCTGAGGCCCATTGGATCCCTGCTCCTTGTCACCTCCCACATTGCCCACCCCCAGCCCTGCAGCCAGACCTAGGGGGACCGTCCCAGATGAGGCATGGCCTAGGCCCCAGGTTGGGAACAGGGCAACCTCAGGGCATGACCTGGGACAGTGGCCAAATCAAAATACCCCGCACAGACACACGTGTGCCCACCATGGAAGCCCCCACCCCCGGGTGCCAGGCTCACAGGCAGGCCCTTGTGCTGGCCTGTCCCCAGGAACAGGACGGCTCTGGGTAGCGGTGGCTATTCCCCACGCCGTGCTGTGAGGCAGAGCTCAGCTTCAGAACCAGCCTGGAGGACAGGGAGAAGAAACGAGGCCGCTACCAGCTCGACCTCGGGAATGCAGGGGTGGGGGGCCAGGAGGGAAATCGCAGTTACCCCAGAGCCAGCTCAGGGCTTCACCCAGCTCTGGGTGCTGCTCCAGGGCTCAGCCTCCTGGCAGAAATCTCCAAACCTCCTGTCACAGAGGGAGGGACAGAGCAGGCCAACTGCAGGGGCCTGGTCGTTCCTGGGACCTCAGGTGTTCTCAGCAGGCCGCACTCCGGAAGTTCTGTGTCGGTCTAGGGGAGTCTTTGCTCCCCCTGTCCCCACCTGCTATGAACTGGAAGGGAGCTGTGTATTTTCCAGGTCACCAGTTGCCAGGGTCCTGTGGGTGGCCACAGAGGTGGCCCCTTGGGATGGCAGCCTGAGGCCCAGCCCCGCCCTCTCAGTCCTACCGGGACCTGGCCCTGGGCTGGTGGAGGTGACCCCTGGCCCAGACTGCCAGTCCTCCCCGGTCCCTCAGCTTCCCTCTCAAGGTGACCTCTCACTGTCACAGTCCTAAAGTGGGGCAGGCCTCCCCAGCCCTGAGCTGCCCCCCACTGTGCCCTCTGGAGCCAAGCTGGGGGAGGCCTGGCCACAGATCCAGGAGCGAGGAGGTGGCCCACTACCCAGGATAGCTCATCCCTACCCACTACCTGGATCTGGGCCTGAGGGACCCTCCCTGCTTGTCCTTGCAGTCCTACGAGGACCTAGTCCAGAGACTTGAGCCTGTCATCATGGAGCTAGAGAGGCAAGAGAACGTGCTGGTCATCTGCCACCAGGCTGTGATGCGCTGCCTGCTGGCCTACTTCCTGGACAAGACGGCAGGTGCAGGCCCTGCCCCAGGGAGGTGGTGGGGGGCGTGTATGACAGAGTGGGGACTGAGACCCTGGCATCCCCGGAGTGCCAGCCCTCCCCTTGTGTGTCCACAGAAGAGCTGCCCTACCTCAAGTGCCCGCTGCACACGGTGCTGAAGCTGACCCCTGTGGCGTACGGTAGGAAGCTTTCCACACGCCAGCCTGCCTGCCAGGCTTGGGCTGTCTACCGGGCCCCGTGACTTGCCGCACATCCCTTGAAAACTCCCCTAGGGGCTCACCCCTCCTCCCTCCATCCCCCCACCTTTCCCGATTTGCTTTTAAATTTTTTGGTTTCTATTTCTGTGGCCACAGGACACCTCCCCAGTGGCCCTCCTTAACCAGCACCCACCCGCATGAAGGGCTTTTCCAAACCCCCACCTCTGCCTTGGGTGGTGCCAGCAGAGACCCCAGGCAGCTTCCGGATGAGCTATGGGGTCTGGGCACGTCACCTTCAACACAGGTCACCAGGCATCTCGGGGGGTCATGCCCTTAGAGGATAAGGACAGCTCAGTGGCAGCTGATGTCACGCCAGTGTGCTCATCCTCTGGTCCCCCATCACACTGAGCACCTGGCAAGATGCGTGTGACTGGGCGGGGCGTGGGCGGTCTGGGGGCCCTGGGGACTGAGTGTATGGACCCCCATGCTGAGCACGGCCTGTGGCTCCTTAGACCTCTTCGCCCCCGGGGTCCTCAGTGTGGGCTGCCACCGAGGCTGCGCTGGGCAGTGGCATTTGACAGGCAGGGACCTAACAAGGTGCCTCGTCCTTCCTGACAGGGGCCCCCAGGGCTGTCGGGGGGGTGGGGAACAGGGTAAGACCTGTTCTTTCCACAGCACCCAGAGCCTCCTCCTGGGAGAAGGTTCTGCCCTCTGTGGCTCCAGCTGCCATTCAGGAGTGGAATGGCTTTGTATCTTCCTTTGGCAGGTTGTAAAGTGGAGTCCATATACCTGAACGTGGTGGCGGTGAACACGCACCGGGACAAGCCTCAGGTACTAGCGGGGTCACTGCTGGGGGCACAGCAGCTCCCCAGGGGTGTCCAGGCAAGTCCAGGGCCAGACCCGGCTGGCTTGACTTCTCCAGCAAGCTGCTGTCCTGTCTGCAGGGGGAGGCCATGGCCTGGGGGAGGCGCTGTCCTGGGGGTGCGGAAACCCCTGGAGCCGGATGCCCCTGAGCCGGGTTATGGCTGGCTCCCCAGCAGCCCCTAGTAGAGGTACGAGCCAAGGAGGGCGTCCAGCTGGGGAGGAGGCTGGAGGCCTACAGGGGGCAGGTGAGGGTTCTTCCATTCTCCCCCAGCAGCCCAGGCTCCTGAGCGCCTTTTCCAGCTCAAGCGCCTTCACAAATGAAAACGGTGTGTTTTACGGGGGGAAGGGCTGCGCAGAGGCTGAGAGCCCTTGGTACTGGGCAGATTTTCCCCAGAAGAGCAGCTCGCTACCCTGCGTTCTCCCCGAGCCACGCTGAAGATAGAAACACCTCGAAGTGTTTCCCAGAATCGCGTTCTCTGCCCACGTGGGTCCTTCTGTCACGTCGGTTACCTCTCCCACTGAGGCCAAGGGCAGGCTGCCCCTTCCCAACCCTGTTCCCAGAGTCCCCTGCAGCGAGAAATCCCTTGGGGCCTGCTGCTACCCACGATGGGTCCTGGGCCCTGGGCAGCCCCTTGGCCTTGAGCCCCTCAGGCAGCTGGAGGGTAAATGGAGGCAGTCTGGCTCCCTCACCCAAGTGTCTGGGCAACTAAGGGAAGCAGTGTCCCATAGCCGTGAGACGGGGCCCCGATAAACGGTTCCCATAACACTGAGTGGGCTCGCAGGCGCAGAATCTCCCTGTGTTTACCGTGTGTGCTGGCGTCCTGCCAGCCACGCCAGTCGTCTTGCAGCCTGTCGGGGCCTGGTTTGGGTGCAAGATGGCAGGGACGTGTGGTGTGTCTTCCCAGAGCTGCTGCCCCTCACCTGGACCTGTCACCGTCCCATTGCCCCTGAGGGTCTGGTGAAAGTCACCCATAGGTGACCAGGGAAGACACCCTAACAGGCATCCTTCCTGCTGCTTGCAGGGGCACCCTCAGCCCCACTTCCATCCTTGTGTTTGTGCACCGGCCATGCATGCAGAGGCGCTTGAGCCCCGGCCCTCAGGGAAGGTCAGGGCCTGGAGTCCTCAGCTGGGCTCCTTGGAGGGAGAATGTGGGCCCGTGGGCCCGGACACCCACAGCACGAGGGAGCGGATGCACAGCGGGACAGCAGGCACCATCCATTCCTGCCGCAGGGCCAGTGTTCTGTGTTTCTATTTTTGTGCAGAACGTAGACATCTCGCGGCCTCCAGAGGAAGCCCTTGTCACGGTCCCTGCTCACCAGTGACCCCGTCTCCTCCACTGCGACCCCTGGGCAGGTGTTGAGCTCTGCAGACCCCCCGGTCCCTGGGACAGTCACCACGCAGGAACACCCTCGGAGCCATGTGTGGCGGGGGCCTCCAGCACCCGCGCCCCAGTCCACCTGTTTCCTGTTGACAGTGACGGGGTTGTGCCCAATGCTGCTAAAAATCCTTCGGCCAGACTGCGCCTGCTCCGGGGTGGCGCCAAGTCTCCAGCGCCTGGTCCGGCTCGGCTAGCCCTCAGGTCTTCCCTCTCACCGTCAGGGTGGCTTTCTGAAGCGTGAAACCCTAAAATGTGAAACTGGGTGTTCCCACCGCGGTCAAGCTGCCCGGGCACCCCCAGGGGCCCCTGCAGGGGCTCTGCTGGCCTGTCTGTGGCCAGTTCCTGAGCCAGAGGCATGAGAGGCGAGGTCCTCACGGCTGCCGAGCTCTGCCGCCCCAGGCGAGAGGAGAGCCCTTGCCGTTGCGCCCCACCTGGAGCTGGAGTGCTTCCGCCTCTGCAGACACCTGGGCGGCCAACCTGTGGGTCTGCACCCCTCGGGAAGGCGATGCGCTCGCATCGATGCAATGCCACACGCAGGCATGTGCCCAGCACTGCGGCCACCCTTCCCAGTCACGTACACGGGAGAACTTTGGGAGCTGGTGGCCAAGGTCCCCCTTCCTGACTGCTCTCTCAGTGAAACCAGGGAAAGGTGTGTGTGGGGGGGGTGTTTGAATCACCTTCCCAGCGCACTTGCCCGAGACTCGAGACTCGAGACTCGAGACTCGAGGGGGAGGCTGCTGGCCCATCTCCTGCCCCTCCCTGCCACCCCGCCCACCCGGCTTCCTCTGGGCCCTTGAGCCTGTGTTCGCACAGGTGTGCGCACTGGGCCAGGGACAGGCATTTGCTGTGAAAGATTCAGAAAAGCTTGTGGTCCTGCAGGGCCGGGCCTGGCCTTGGTTGGCCTCCACCTGTGGTGCTGAGCAGCAAGCAGGGAGGCTGGAACCTGGAGGTAGCGTGTCCATGGGGAACTTTTGCAGACACATTGCAGCTTTTGATTCACGTGCACAGGACCCTGTTGAAACGGCCTCAGGAGTCTGCCATCTGTCACACCCCCGAGTTCTGTTGGCCCAGAGAGGCAGGCCAGGCAGCAATTCTGGCTCCGTTTTATAGCCAGGAGACACCAACAGGCTGTGGGTGGGTGGGAAGATGTCTGGGTTTGTAGTTGAATGCCTGCTGCCCACAGGGGACCTTGGTGAAGCCAGGCCGTGGGACCCGAAGCCCACGTGGTCCTTGCAGCCTTCCTGGGGCTGGGCCTGGCAGGGCAGCCCACCTGTCCCACGCCCCAGGGCTTTGCAGACCCCAGGCACCTCCTGCCGTGGAGGGTGGGGGGAGTGTGTGCCCTGACCAGCGGGTGGTCTCGTTCCTGTGTGCTGCGGCCACTGTGGACAGACGTGGTGGGGAGATGATGTTGGGTGAGGCCGGGGCAGTGTCCTCCCAGGCTTACCTCCCGTCAGAGCCCTGGAGCCGGAGGACCAAGCTCCAGTCTTTGGGACGGGGGACTTCCGCCTTTGCTCCTGTGTCCACTGGGGTTTTGGTGACTCGATCACATGGACACACCACACTTACTCGTTAGCCATAGCGGGGCCCTATGGCCCTTTGGTTGGTGGCACATATCTGTGGATGTCACCGCCCCTCCAGGACCTCAGGCCGGCTGAGGTGAGACCAGTGAGGCCTTTTCACTCTGTGTCCAGAGCGGGGTCAGGACCTGTGGGACCTGGGTGTGTCCCAAGGACTGGGCCTGGGGCCAAAGCATGGACTTGGGCGGCCCTTCCTGCCTCTGCCTGTGACGGTTCTCGGCTGCCAGGTCTCAGCCACGACAGTCACTGTGCGTCTGTGGTAGGTGTTTTCCCACTCTCCCCGGAGTGGGTGGTGTTGGGTCTCACCGCACATCACACTGTGTCCAGCGTTCTTTGCAATAAATACATTTTTTAAAAGAAAGTCCTAATCTAAGGTTCTCTCCTAGGGCAAGCCTGCAGACCCCATGCTGTGGTCTCTCAGGGGCCTGTGTTGGGGGTCTTGTTCCAGCTCCCACCCCCAGGCCTTCCCCTGTCTGGAAAGAAAACTCTCCCTGGGGCAAGCCCTGGGCTCTCCCTTGTGAACAAGAGGCACATGTGGGGATGGGGCAGACCTGGGGTTCTGAGGTCCCTGAAAATGTGGGTCCCGAACGTTGGCACCCTTGGGGCAGGGAACGGGGCTCTGTGTCCAGGATGGCGAGACTGCATGGCACTGTGTGGGGGGGTTGGCTGGTTTAGTTGGCATCTGCCTCAGGCTGGCAAAGGTGACAAAGGATCGGGCTTTCCCTTTCCTGTGCCTCGGAATTTCTACCCCTCCTGCCCTGGAGCTGGGCTTTCCGGAGCACAGGTAGCAGGGGTGCCCTTCTGTGGATGTGATGGGCCCGGGCACGGCTGGGGGCCCACCTGCACCTCTCTCGGAGTATCAGGGCAGAGGGTGGCTATGGCTGCGCTGCTTCTGGGCCCCTCGGGGTTGCTGACAGCCATGGCTTCACCCTACCCAGCTGTATCATGGTGGGTGACAAGCCAGGGGCTCAGAGGGCTCTCAGCTTCAACTGTCTTCCTGGTTGGTGAGGCTGGGGCACAGCTCAGCCGTCCTCGTCCTGTGTCCCGGCACTGAGCTCCTGGGGTGGACCCTTGACCTCCTGAGAGGCTTTGGCACGTTTGAAGAAGGAAGAAGGTATCGAAGATTTTTAGCAGCAAAACCATAGCAGAAGGAATAAACTGTAACTATCAGAATTTCCCTTTGGGCCCAATGTTCTACCACAACCTAGAAGAGCGAATGAGTGCGGGCTGTCGTTGAGAACTTTGTATCATTTTGGGTTTCTAGGGAATAACAGCAGAGGGTATTTGGATTGAATGAAATGTTGCGAAAATGTAAGTTTCAGCAATATGTGAGTTATATTTATAATAATTATAGTTAAAGTCATCTATAATTACCACCTGCAGAGGGGACTGTTGCCAGCAGGATTCACCCCCTGGGGCCAGGCACGTTGGTGTTTGAGCAAAACTATTGTATTAAAAGTGAAGGATGCTGCCCTGACCGGCGTGGCTCAATGGGTTGGGTGTCAAAGCAAAAAAGTCGCCGGTTTGACTCCCAGTGGTTGGGGCCGGGGCCAGGGCCGTGGTGCAGTCTCCGGTCCAGGCGTGTATGAGAGGGAACCAACCCGTGTTTCTCTCATATTGATGTTTCTCTTCCTCTTCCTCCCTCCCTTCCCCTCTCTCTGAAGATAAATTTAAAAGAAAATAAACTTTCAAGATGCAAAATGAAAATGCCTTTGCAGCAGGTCAGAACTAGTGTCTGTCCCGCCCTGGCTCACGGCCACAGGTCTCTTTGGGAAGGGCGGAAGGGGAGTGCGGGCTTGAACTTGTGCTAGTTCCTTCCACAGGGGCCCCTGAGAGGGTGCCCACCCGGCTTCGGGCAGGCGCCCCTGGGTGTGTGAACCGATCTTGCCTGGGACGCAGGTGACACATCCTCTCCGTCGCAGCCCAGTCTCCGCTGGCCAGCCCTTGTTGCTCTGTTCTGCACATCACGGAAGTCCTGCTGCCTGTCGGCCTCCAAGCCTCTCTCTTGGTGGCTCAGCAGCGCCACTGGGCCCTCCTGTCACCTAGGGTCCTGGCATCGGCACTGAAATCAAGGAGCCGTTCCAACAGCGCCCCCAGTCGGAAGCGCTGACGCATGGGGAACAGCAACTACGATGCTTATTGTGGGCACCCCCCTCAACTGGTACATTGAAGGTGTAACCCTCACGACCTCATAATATGACCTTATATGGACACAGGGTCATTGCAAGATGTAGTAAGTGAGGTAATGCTGGAGGGGGCTGGCGGAGCTTAACCCAGGATTCCCGAGCGCCCTCCGAGAGACCTGCTGGCATCTTAGTTTCAGACTTCCCGCCTCCAGACCTGCGAGGCCAGGTAGACGGTGACTCTTGTCCAAGCCGCCCAGTGTGTGGTGCTTTGCTAGCAAACAGAACTTTTCAAAGATGCTCCCCTGCAGTGCACTAACTGCCTGAGGCCTTGCTGAAGGGAGCCTCCGCAGGGGCCCCGGAACGGTGAGCTGCCTGTAAGAAACTCAATCCAACGTTTATTTTGAACGAATCAGGGCGTCTTCCTGAGGCTTTGGATTCTTTCCTCCACGTTCTCCCAGCGAGCTCTTGGCGTCGCCTCTGCAGTTAGACCCAGGTGCCTTTCGGTCAAGCACACGGACGCACAGAACGACCCCCAAGGGCCAAGGTCAGCACCTGTGTCCAGAGTTCCTGGCAAGCGCACCTGTGTTGATAAACAGCCCAAGCTAAGCATGGAGTCACCTCCTTGGTCTAGGACCTTGGACTTTTCATACAGATTCTCTATATTTTGGCCAACATAAAATAACAAAGTCTAACAATTCTTTTGACATATAAGCCATCCCTTCTGGGTCTGACTTTGTAATATGGCCTCCAAACATGCTGGAATTAAAAAAATTTTTTTGAGAGTATTTTTTTTTTTTTTTTATTAAGCCTGGGACAGTGAAACAAGGAAGGGTTAGGGTGGAAGAAGCCACAGGAGAGAGCCCAGGCAGGGCTGCTTTGGCTCACTGGGAAGTCAGAGAAAAGGGGGCCCTGGAGACAGGTTTGGGGGTTTCGCCCGGGACGAGCTGCTGCCGCCCACTGCTCCCTGGTTGCAGGCCTCAGCCTCGTGGGGCCCCTTAGAGCAGGGGTGTCAGACTCATTTTCACCGGGGGCCACGTCAGCCTCACGGTCACCTTCAAAGGGCCGAATGTAATTTAGGACTCTATACATGCAACTACTCCTTAACTAGGGGCAAGGGGCAAGGAGCTCGGTGCTGCCGCCGGGTGGAAACAAGGTGGAGGGCCGGATTCAGGCCCTTGGGCCTCGTGTGTGCTGCCTGCGCCTTAGAGTTTAGGAGATGCAGCCTGTGGGGAAAGAAGAGGGGGAGGGGAAAGAAGAGGGGGAGGGGAAAGGCACAGGCGGGCATGCTCCTGGAAGGGGTGAGAGTGCACCTGAGCTGGAGTTTGTCTCCAGTTTAAGGCCCTGGAGACGTCAGAAGTTGGGAGAAGGAGCACGGGGACAGCTGGCTCCAGATTGGAAAGGAATTCCCTCAGGAGGTCTGCAGGGGGCATGGGGGGGCTCCTCGCTTCCTTGGGGGAGGAAGGTGCAGAAGGGCCAGGTGGGGTGGTGATCTGATTCCTCTGGGCTCTTCCGTATACTAATCTGTTAAAGTAACAGAATGAAGTGCCTACCACGTGCTAAGCAGTGGGGGGAGAGCAGTAAGGGAAACCAGAGGTCAGCCCAGTCCAGGGCTCCTGCTGCCTGTCACTGCCCAGCCAAAAAGCAGAGACGGGCTGGGTTGTAAGTATGTGTTTAATATGCGTACTATCAGATGCTGGAAATCTGAGAGGGTGGAGGGTAAAAACCCTCACATCTCCCCGCCCCCCACCCCCAGGGCGTGAGGGGCAAGTTTCTCTAGGGGAGGCTCAGGAAGGGAGTGGGAAAGGAGCACAGAGCGGGTCCTGACGATGCCCAGGCTGCAGCATTTGAGTCCTTGTTGGGGTGTCGATCTTGATGAATATCTTCATTTCCGATTTCTGGAACAGAAGGGTCCGCATTCTGATAAGGATGTCAGAGCCAGTCGGGCGATGGTCTTCCCTCTCCCGCTGACCAGGCATGAGGTTCAGGGCTGAGTTTAAAGTCCCTTTGCTCTTTCCTGGTCAGCTGTTAACTGCAACAAAATCTCAGCCAGAACATATGGTTAAACCCATACATTTGATGACTAGGTTACACATTTTATCTTAATCATCTAAGGCTATAATGGGGAGGACGAAAAGAAAGAAAAAAATCTTATTTCCCGTTGTACCCCTCACACCCCTGCCCTAAGCAGGACGGGCAAGCCCCCTGCTCCCCCAGAGCTGACATGCTAGAGGTGGGGGACACCGTGAAGAAATAAGTGAAGGTGTACCTAAGCGTACCAGAGGGGAGGGCGTGTGAGACGGCCTCACGGAGAAGGTGACCAAAGGCCTGCATGAAGCCACGGTGCACCCCACCGCCAGTGCGGGGCTCGGCGGCCCGCAGGCTGTGCCTGGTGGGGTCCAGGAGCACCGAGGGGCCTCAGGTGGTTCCGAGGTGAACACCGTGGCCACCCAGAGCCTTGTCCTCGTATCACCTGAGTGACCACCTGTGGTGTCTTGTTTTCTGATACCACTTAAGACACTAATTTTTTTTTTTTTTCCAAACCAACAACCAGTTCTCAGATTCTCCCACGCCAACTGGGTGTTCAACAATTCAACTCATTTTTTTTTATCGTTTTCTTTATTTTTAGAGAGAGAGGGAGGGAGGGAGAGAGGTGAGACAGGATAGTGAGAAGCTGGGAAGATTCCTTGGGAAGTGGAATAGGGAAATGGAGACAGGCAGCTAAATACAATGGCCAAGCAATTGACAGCCAGGTGCAGAGGGTCACCCGAGCAATTGACAGCCAGGTGCAGAGGGTCACCTGGGGAAGGCTTAGCAGGGGCAAAACCGGGAAACAAGGACCTCTCCTCCCTGGAGACAACATCGAGGCCTCAGTTGTGTTTCAGCTCCAGGCCCGGAAAAACAGTGAAACCAGGTGGGCAAAGCCGGGACCAACTGCAATGACTGAGGTCCCCTGCCCTGTCGCTGACCGATCGATCCATGGAGACCATGACCCTGAAAGGGCCCCCCTGGAGAACTGAGGAATGTTCTGCTGAAACCCTCCCCTGGGACCCCCCCCAAGATTCCCACCTGCCCTCCTGCTGGGCTGCGCCATTTCCTTTCCTTGCCTTTCCTTCTGCCCTGCGGCTCCCCCCGCCCCCCACTTCTTTCTTCGCAGGCTCACTTCTCCTAAACTCTAAGGCAGTGGGCAGCTGGCAGGCAGCTTGTCCCACCCAGTATGATCCCCTGAATCTGTCCCCAAGCCCCTTTTCTCTGACTTCCCAGTGAGCTGAGGCAGCCCCGCCTCGGCTCTCCTCTTTCTGCTGTGCAAGCCCTCCCTGTTTCCTTGTCCCCAGCTTTAATAAATGTCACCTGGATGCGTGTTTTGAAATCTTTCCTACATGAAATCAGGAACCCACACACTACAGCTGGCCCTAGGCCGACCCACGCAGGTACAGACCCCTGACAGGTAATGAGGGAGGGAAGTAGAAGAGAGAAACATCAATTTGTTGTTCCGTTCATTTATGCACTCGTTGGTTGCTTCTTGCATGTGCCCTGACCGTAGATCAAACCCGCAACCTTAGGGTATCAGACAACGCTCTGATCAGCTGAGCTACCTGGCCAGGCTCAGCTCCATTCTGACAGCAGCTCATGAGTTCATGCAGACTGCGCAGGTTAAGGGCTTGGTGCCTCAAGACTCTGCCCACCTCCGGGGCCAGTCCCAAGTCCCAAGAGGGCCACTGGTAACTTCTGACTCCTGGCTATAAATCGGGGGTTCCTAAACCCCCCTCCTCAGGTTTGATAAATGGTGGACCTCAGAACTTAGGAAAACCCCTCATTTACAGTTACCAGTTCATGGAAGAGATGCCCAGGGCAGAGTGTAAGGCGTTGGGAAAGGGGGGCTGGGAGCTTCCAACATGCTCAACGCATCAGTGCGTTCACAGCCCCAGAGACGGTCAGAACGCCACCATTCAGGGGATTTCATGGGGAGGTTTCATTGCCCAGGTGTGATTGGTTGATGGATTGATTGATGAAATCACTAGCCTTTGGCCATAGCCGTCGATCTAGGAACCAAGCCCCAGGTTGGGGGTGAGGCTGAAAGTTCCAACCCTCTATTCAGGGCCTGGTTTTTCTGGTGAGCAGACCCATCCTGGAGCTGTGGTAGTGGTGGGGGAGGGGATGAATCCCCCCACCTGGAGCCACCTCATTAGCATACAAAAGACAGTACATTCCAAGCTCTGGAGCCCAGAAGCAGGGACAAAGAGCATCGCCGAGCATTCTGTACTGCCGCACCAGCGCTGGCTTTTCTAGCTGTCCCCTCGGCCTTCCAGGGCTGCCTGGGCTCTTCCCTGTATCCTGGTCGGATTCCCACTCCTTTTAGCTCAAACCATGGCCCGCCCCCATTACCCTGGTCACCTGCTGCCATTCCTGGTGGCAACGTCCTCAGTGGGAGGGAACTGCCTGCCCACTTCAAGCAGAAGCAGAATTTACGAACAGGGTGCTGAAGGGCAAGACTCAGGGGCCACACTGCTTCACCTCCAACCCAAATCAAGTTCTGCTTTGGCCTGGTGAGCAGCGGTGGCCGCCACCACAGGGCCAGCAGGATGAGGCAAGCCAGTGAGAAGTCAGGAAAATTCCTTGGCAAGTGAAATAGGAAACTGAGACACAGGTCTTACCTTCCCTAACCAAGGACACTTAGGAGCAAACGGTTTACACATTCCAGACCGTGCCAGGGGCAGACCCACCTCAGCCCCCCTCTCTCTTTTGTGACTAGGGGACAGAGAAGCTCACTGCTGCTGCACCACTGCCCCACACACCGCGGAGTGTGCTGTCCTGCTGCTGGCCGCTGGCCCCCTGCCAACTCCAGGGAGGGTACCAGCCCTTGGGGAAGTGACTGCATGGAATTTCCGCCTTCCGAGGCAAGGAGAGCAGCCCAGGTTCGGGGTGGAGAGGGGTGGCAAGGGCCCTCACAGTGGCCCGCGGTAGCGTTCACCCACGCCCTGTCTCGCACTGGGCTTTCTGGGCATCCTCGTTGCCGTATCCCTGACCTGCCAGCCCCGTGAAGAATTTCTGTCTGCTGCTGGGCTCCAGGCTGTGCGTAAAGTTCCAGCTGAAAAAAGTCACTCTTGTCAAGCTGAGTACTGGCCTGCAGGCAATAAGCAGCTCCTGCTGCAGGCATGCCAACTAACCAACTCCGGGCCTCTGCTTGGTAGGCGGACCGCAGGGAAGCAGGTCCAAAGTACTGACGCCAGAACCCGACTCTGGGGCGGCCGAACACGAGAACTTTGGAAGCATCCCCTGGACCCCTTTGCAGCACCTGGCTGTCCACAGTCCCCACCCGCCTCTCTGCCTCCCCTACCCTGCCTTCCCTTGATATAGAAGATGCCTGAACTTTGGTAGCTCTTAAGATGGGTTGAGAATTAGTTCTCCCATCTCGTGGAGCTCGGCCTTTTCGATCAATAAAACTTCCCTGGCCCCAAAACTCTGATGTATTGACCATTGGCCTTTCTTCTGGAGCGTCGGGCACAGGCTCCAGCACCGTGAGCTTTCTCAGTAGACGGCCCTGAAAAAAGGGATCTGGGGGAGCGGTGTCGCAACGGGTGGGTGCGCGGGTGGGGTGGGGTGCGGGCGTGACTGCTGGCAGGAGCCTCCGGAAGGAGCAGGGAGAGAACAGCCCCACCCCTGCCTTCTCCTCCCACCCTCGCCTCCTGGGGCTGCCTTCCGGTGACTAAATCGGAGAAGCCCCAGAAGACAGAGCCTCAGGACTGGGTGGGGCAGAGGGTAAGGGCACGGAGGACCCCAGTTGACAGGGCGGGTAGGGAGGTTGACGCACGACAGCTGCGGTTTTGCTCGGTGAGTGCTGAGAGGCTGGGGTGAGGGGCACCCACGGGGGACTGGGCCAGAGGCAGCCCACCCTCCTGGGGAGGTGACTCTGGGGCTGGTGCTCTGGGGAAAGCAGTCAGCGGGCTGAACGGGGCTCCTTTATTTCTTTTTTCGATTGGGCTGAGGGGGCGGGGGCAGCTGGGCAGGACGGGTCTGGGCTGTGCCAGGGAGGGCCCCTCTTCCCGCCGGGGACTGCAGGCCTCTGCTCCCACCTGCTGTGCTGTGAACAGAAACCACCCATAGGTCCAAAATGGCTTCACTTGAGCTAAAAGCCCATGATCTCAACCCAGGTCAATACCTGATGGAACTGTAGTTTCGTCCTGTACCAGGAACATAATCTTAATCAGCCCGTGTGGGGTTTTCTGGCCAACACCCCCCCTGAAAAGAACAGGCAACATGCTTGATAAAAGCCCTTCCCTTCTCCCCACCTCAAGAAAAGCGGTCCTCGGCCAAGAATAACCCTTTTTTCTTTTGTTAACGGTCGCTTGTCCCACTTGTCTCCCTATAAAAACCGTCCATTTTGTAGAACCCCTTGGAGCACCCTGGCATTGAATCGCTTATTTAAAGCCAACTAGATCTTCAAATTTACTCCGTCAAATTTGTTTTGTGCCCTCCCTGGCCGGCGGTGCTGGGGACCTAGGGAGGACCCCAGCCCTCCTCTCCCACCCCAGCCTGGGGAACTGCCTTGAGGACACCCTGGGTCACCCTCTCAGATCTCGCCTTGACACAGGGCCCCCCTGCCCTGCAGTGAGAAGCAGGAGGGGGCAGCCAGAATGCACCCGCGGGCTCACGTGCGCTGCTAGCGTGACGTGTCCTGTTTTCCACCGAAACGCAGCGTACCGCCTGGGCCGGGTGCAAAAGAATGCCGGATGTCTGTGTCTTCCCAAATTCAAATGTTGGAATCCTACCTCCCAAAGTGATAGCGTTTGGAGGCAGGACTTCTGGGAGGTGATTCCGTGGACACGGGGAGCACTCGTGCATGCGGACCCGGAGAGCACAGGGAGAGGAGGGCCCTGAAGGAACCAGGAGGCGGACTCATCCCACAGAATCTGCTGGCACCTTGATCTTGGACTTCCCAGTCGGCAGAACTATGAGAAATGTTGCTCATCAGCAGAGTCTGAGGATTTGTTCTAGCAGCCTGAGCCACCGAGACAGGGCGAGGCAGGGCCCCGCTCCTGGTAGCCCTGGCACCACGCCGGGGGTCTTGTGCGGAATACCTTCCCTGGGGGCAGACAGGGATGAGGGCCAGCCAGCCTTCCGGAGCCCTGAGCCACCCCGGGGGCGGCCAGTTGCTGTCCCTCAGCCCAGGCCCGGAGCCAGGCTGCCTGGGGCAAGGGCTGAGCTGCCTGGACTAGGGGTGGAGGACCACAGGGACAGAGGTGTCACCGCAGGGGCCCAGGCGACTCTGTGTCCTCAGAGCAGGGTCTCCGGAGGCCTCCGGCCTAGACTTCCAGAAGGGACCGGCATTAGTTGGGCACCTACTGTGTGCCGAGCTCTGCTCGGGGCACTGTCGCTGTCCCACCTCCCCTGGTCCCAGGGTGAGGAGCTTGAGGATCTGCTGGGCACGTGGCACCACGGGGCGGGTGGGTAGGTGGGTGGCCGGTGCTAAGCCGGCCTCCTGCAGCTCCCAGCCGGTGCTCGGCTGCGGTCGCAAGTTCCCGCGGAGACCCCCACCCCCACCCCCACCCCCGCTTCGGGCCGGGGCCGGGCAGGGAAGCGTTCTGGGAGCAGAAGAGGACCGCGGGGTCCTGAGGGGCCCCGCGGCCGCCAGCGCGGGCTGCTCGGGGCGAGAGGACGCCTTTCTCCTCCTCTGCCTGCCCTCCCGCTCCTCTTCCTCCCTCCTCTTCCTCCCGACCGGGAAACCCGGAACCCGCCGGGGCGGGGCGAAGAGGCGGCTGCCCGCTCAGGTCGCGGAGGCGGTGGCTGCACCGGGACCCGTCCGTCTGTCCGTGTGTCTGTCCGTCTGTCCGTCCGTCCGCCCGCCCGCCCAGCCATGGCCGCGCCACGGAACCTGTTGCTCCCGGTCCTGCTGCTGCTGCTGCCGCCGCCCCCGGGGGGTGAGCCTTTGGGGTGGGGGCGTTCGTCCCGGCCAGGGACCCGGTCAGCCACGTTCGCGCCGGGCCCCTGAGGACCCAGGCGGTTAGCAACCCCCGGGGACTGACCTCCCCTCCGCCCCAGCACCCCTCCCCGCCTGAAGTGACATCGCCCAGAGCCCAGGCAGCTGACCCCACGGCTCTGCCCTGGAATTGGGGGGTGGGGGTGGGGATTTAGCGTCCCTCTGATGTTCCTAGGGATTGGGTCAGCCGTAGGCTGGGGTAGGGTTTCCTGCCTGGCCGTCGCCCGGGGTGGTGGCTTCCTGGAGGCCTGGCCCCCCCATCCAGGCCTGTGTTTTCTGGCTGGGAGCCCCCAACCGCTGCCTCCAAGGCCCTTGTAGTCCTGGAGACAGCTGAGGTGGCCTCTAATGGGAGGAGACAGCTAACTGTATGTGTAGATTGGTTGATTGTGAAATTTTTAAAAATTGATTTTAGAAAGGGAGAGGGAGACATTGATTTATTCCACTTATTTATACCTTCATTGGTTGATTGTATCCTGACTGGAGGGCGAACCGGCAACCTTGGCCAGGGTCAAAGTCAGGGCCTTGATTGTTTGATTGTAGACAGATGGGGTGACCGGGCCGGGGCTTTTTAGGATTAGGAATTGGAGCAGCACCTCCGTACCCGCTGGGGCTTAGGAAACCGAAGATCCCTCTGGGTGGATGGCTTCCTCTAGAGGAAGGGCCTGGGGTGGGAAAGTGAGCAGGCAGAGCCGTGGCCCCTGGTTCAGGGGGATCTGGAGAGCCTTGTCCAGAGGGCGTGAGGGTCAGAGAAGGCGGCCCAAACGGGGACACAGGTGTTTGCCGTCAGCCCCAGTTTACAGGCTCTCTAGCTGCAGCTCAAACGGCTGTAGGGACTTTCTGGAGGTGGTGGTGGGTTGTCCCAGCTACTGGGTAGTGTGAGCTGTGCTGAGCAGACCTGCTGCTGCGTGGACATCTGGCTGGGTCGAGCCTGCCGGGGTCCTACCCTCTGCCCTTCACCTTTGCCCTGGCAGGGCTCTGCTTGGAACTGCCAAAGACAAAGTATCTCCCCATTTCCTCCCCATTCCTAGTTGTCTCTTCTTAGAGTCACTGAGTGGGCCTTGCTCTGCAATGGCCTCAGGGAACGTGATACACTGACCAGGCTGGCTCTCTGGAGTCCCCCCTGGGGCCTGTCCAGGCAGAATCCTGGACCGTTCTGTCCTGCTGGTGGGCACTAGCTCTCTGCTAAGGCAGCTTAAGGGTACCTGGGAGCATGGCTGTAGCATCTTCCTGGAAGTTTGCAAACCTTGTGGTCACCCAAAGCCCTGGGTCATTTTCTGCACTTGTCAGTCAGGTCCCCTCAGCATGACCTTGTGTCCTGAGGTTCTGTACTCACCCCAGCCTGTGAGGATGTCCTTAGATCCCAGCTTGGTGGCCGAGAGCCTTGTGGCGGTTCTCAGACTTGAAACAGTGCTGCTGCCTTGGAGTCCTGGCCACCGAGGGCACAGACATTTCTTAGGCACCTGCTGCAGGCCCAGTGCAGGACCAAGGGCTGCATGGACACTGTGTGTAGGTGTGACTTCAGCCCATGGTGAATTGGACAGGAGGCAGCCTGCCATGGCGGTGTGGTCAGGGCTGGGCCCCTGAAGTTACAGTCCAGCAGGGGCTGAGGCTGCTGTGGCCAGTGGTGGCGAGAGGCAATGAGGATCAACAATTGGCCGGTCCAATGCCTGGTCCCCAGTGACTGGCCAGGGATGTTGCTGTCCAGCTGTGTGACCACTGGGCTTGGGCAGCTTCTGGAGGAGGTAGGCTAGAGTAGAGCCTTAAAGGGTGAGTAGATTTGAAGGTAGGGGATGGGAAACAGCCAAGAATATGGACAGAGTGTGGATAGGGCTGGAAAGTTGGGTTGGCATTCAGGGCCCTTTGCGGTCTGGACCCTGCCTTATGGACTGTGGACTTGATCCTGACATAGCGTGAACCAGGGATGGTCTGAGAGCAGGTTGTGGCCTAGTCAGACTCACACTTAGAAAGAAGTTCATTCTCCCATCAGAAGGTACATGGGCCGGTGGGGCAAGAGGGAGCCCAGTTAGGCACATGTGCTGTGACCTGGGAGGGAAGGCAAGGCTGGTCGGGCTGGTGGCCAGAGGTGGCCCGGCGTGCTTGTGCCTGCTGGCCCTGATCACTGGGACATGGCTGAGGCCTGGCATGAGGCTTCGCCTCACGGCCACCGGCGAACAAGTGTTTCTCTGCTCCAGCCCACGGCGAGGTGTGCGTGGATTCCAGTGGATACAACCTCTACCCGAAGAACTGTCCTGTTTTTTGCTGTGGCACCTGTCACAACCAGTACTGCTGCTCCGACATCCTGAAGAAGTTTGTATGGGTCAAGCAAGATTGTGAGGACAGGTGGGTGCCCCAGTGGGACTGTGCGTGGGAGGGAAATGGCCCCGTCCCTCTGACCCCTCAGGCCTCTGAAGATGGTGGTGAGCGTTGGGCCAGGGGGTTGGGGAGGTTCTCCGCTCTGGGCCGGACTCCCCAGGCCCTGTTTGGTTAGTCCCTTGCCCCTCTCCCTGCTGCCCTGGAGGGCTCCAGCTCATTCAGCCTAGGGCTGAGTAGGTTTCTTAGCTGGTTCTGTGGCTCACCCCTGGGTGTGTACTTGTACCAACATATCCTCAGGGTGGGCACCTTGGCATGAGTGTGCCCTGCAAGTGTGTGCATGAATTTAGGGGTGTTGTATGTGATTTGCACAGCTGCCATCTTGTGGGCCCGAGAGGGCACAGAGCATAGGCCCCATACCGTGCCGTGCCTGTGAGCTCCCGGCGTGGCCTGTGGATTTACACTGCATCTTGGGCATAGACCGTTTCACAGACCGGAACCGAGCTTCCAGTCTTCTGCATATGCCTCCGTTTGCCACGTTCTTTGTTTCTTTTGTGTTTGGCCACAGGAATAGAGGGCTGAGGTGGTCATCCTCAGCTCACGGCAGGTGGTCGTTATTTTCAGGACAAGACCAGCCCCCCCCATCTTGTACATTTATTTTAATCTCCCGCAACCATTCCATTCCCCTTACTCAGGAGATCACCAGTCTGCCATATTCTTTCGATTGTTTCTGTTCTTGAAAAGTCTATATTGTTTTGTGGGTACAATGAACCCCCTTCCTTTTTGCAGTCAGTCCAGGATTTGTACAGCCCACCCATGCTCTTGGGCGTGCATCCGGCTGGTGCCCACCACTGCCATGGTGTGAGTCGCTGTCACAGATAACTGTGGGGGGCACCCTCACAGGACTTCCTCCTCCTTCTACAGGCCATGTGAGAATTTCCTGGAGGTACATGTGGAGGCAAATTGCCAGGTCGGAGAGATGCACATAGTTACTGACTAGGGGCTTCCAAAGTGCTCTTGGGAATGATGGCACCAGGCTGCATACCTGCCGGCCACGCCTGAGCTTCCCTGATGGATTATATTCCACCCTTTTACTTTCCGCCTTTTGGTATTCTTGTAACTTACAAGATCTTTTTAGTTTTTAATTCATTCTGGTATTTTTTAAAAAATAACAGGAACATTTAATCATTTTAAATATAATGTAATTGTTGGCATTCTGGGGTTCTATTTGCCATCTTATTTTGTGTTTTTTATCTCTCCTGTGTTACTTTTTCCCTTACTGTATTATTTTAGTCTGTTTTTATTACATTTTTTTCTTTCATTGTTTCCTTCTTTTCCAATCTGTATACTTTTATTCCATTTTCTTGCCTTATTGCACTGGCTAGAACCTCCAGTACAATGTTGAATAGAGGCGGTGAGAGCAGATACCTGTGTCTTATTTTCAATATTCGGGAGAAAGCATTGAATGTTAGCTATGATGTCAGTTGTAGCTTTTCATGGGTGTCCTTTATCAGGTTAAGGAAGTTCTATTGCTAGGGTTTCTTTTTAGTTTTAATCATGAAGAGATCTTGAATTTTGTCGGATATTTTTTCCTGCACTTTTAGCAATGATCATATAATTTTGTATTTTTATTCTAATTTACCAACATATAGATAAATTATTGATCTCATTCTTAATATTTTATCTGAACAGAACTTAAGTTGATGGTTATTTTCTCTTACCATATTATCTTCTGGTTTCCATTACTTCCATCAAGACATCGCTTCAATAGTCAGTTGTCTCACATTTAAAAGAAGTCTTTTTTTCCATCTGACGGGAAAAATCTTTTTCTTGTCTTTGGTATTCTTCAGGTACCCTATGACGTATCTAGGTACGGGTTTCTTTTTGTTTATGCTGCTATGGATTTGTTGAGCTGCTTATATCTGTGCCTTAGTGTCTCACCAGCTCTAGAAAATTGTTTGCTGTTCTTTAGGTATCACCCTTTCTCCTTCTCCTTTCCGTCCGGAACTCCATTCAAGCATATGTTACATCTTTTACGCCAGTGTCCGTGTCTCCGAGTCTCTTCTCCACACGTCCACCTCCATGCTGTGTTCTAGAAAAGGTCTTCTGGCCCCTCGGTCCACTCCATCTTTCTTCAGCTGTGTCTCATCTGCTGTTAAACTCATCCACTGAAGTTGTTTTTTATACAGTTATATTGTAAAATATAATTCACATACAGAAAAGCGCACAAAATACTTAGTGACTCATCACCAAACGAACATCTGGATAGCCACTGGACAGGCTGACACACACCGCCAGCACCTCAGAAGCCCCCTTGAGCTAACTTCCAATCACTGTTGCTTCTCTTACCCCACAAAGGTAACTGTTATTCTAGCTTTTATATAAATGACCTTGCTTTCCTTTAGAGTTGTAATACCCAAGCATATATCCCTAAAGTCTATGTTTAGTTTTTTCTTGTGGGGGAGTAAAAATACTTTCCTAAGTTGAGACAGGTTCAGGGGCTAAGCCTGGGACGAGCTGCCACTGCCCACTGCTCCCCTGGTTGCAAGTCTAATGGCGAGCCTTAGAACTTAGAGAGAAAAATCATGCCCAAGAAAGAAATAGGGAAGGCATGAATGTGCTCCAGAGGGAGCCCACTTTGCTATTTCGTCATGCTTCTTCCTTTTTTTTTTTTAAAGATTTATTTCTATTTTTAGAGAAAGGGGAAGGGAGAGAGAAAGAGGAAGAGAAATAGCAATGTGTGGTTGCCTCTTGTGCATGTGGCCCCAACTGGGGACCTGGCCGGCAATCCAGGCACGTGCCCTGACTGGGAATTGAACCAGCAACCCTTTGGTTCGCAGGCTGGCACGCAATCCACTGAGCTACACAGGCCAGGGCACTTCTTCCTCTTTAAGCTTCATTTGAAATCATGTTTCTTCTATCTAATGCAGGTCTGCTGGTGTCAATTTTTTTTTTTTTAGATTTTATTTATTTATTTTTAGAGAGGGCAGAAGGGAGGGAGAAAGAGAGAGAGAAACATCAATGTGTGCTTGCCTATCACATGCCCCCAACTGGGAACCTTGCCTGCAACCCAGGCATGTGCCCTGACCAGAATTCGAACCAGCAACCTTTTGGTTTGCAGGCCAGTGCTCAATCCACTGAGCCACAAAAGCCAGGGCTGAAAATGCCTATTTCACCTTCCTTCTTAAAGGATATTTTTCCTGGTTATAGACTCTTCTAGGTTGGCAGTTATCAACTTCTTTCAACATGTTAAAGTTTTCATTCCATTGTCTTCTGATGATGACTATTGTTTCTGATGAGAAATCAGCTGACGGTTTTATCACTGCTCCTTTGCAAGTAATGTTTTTTTTTCCTGTCACTACTTTTAAGATTTTGTCTTTGTAATTTGGTTTTCAGCAGTTTTACTATGATATACCTAGGTGTGGTTTTCTTTGAATTTATGCTGTTTGAGATTTACAGTACTGCTGGGAACATTGGCTTGTTTTTCATCAGCTTTGGAAAGTTTGTGGCCATTATCTCTTTAAAAATTGCTTCTTGCCCTGGCTGGCATTGTTCAGTGGATTGAGGGCTGGACTGCAAAGCAAAGGGTCACCGGTTGGATTCCCAGTCAGGGCACATGCCTGGATTGTGGGCCGGGTCCCCAGTAGGGGGCGCGAGAGGCATCCACACATTGATGTTTCCCTCTTTCCTTTTCCCCTCTCTCTAAAAATAAATAAATAAAATTGCTCTGGCCCATTTTGTCATTCCTGTCTGTTTATGAAAGATCGTTTGTATACTGTGTTCCATGTTTCATCCACTGTTTCCTGCATTCCCATCTTTTCGTGTCCTTTGGCTTCAGTCCACAGTTTTTTACTTTGATCGATTCTCCAGTTTATACATTATATCCTTAGCTGTGTCTAGTTACTCATTTGCTGTATTATTTTTTAGTTCTAGATTTTTTTTATATTGCAAGTTCTCTTGAATTGGTTGATCTCTAGTCCCCTCGAGTGGTGTGTAAGTGCTGTTATTTTATTTTTTTTTTTAAAGATTTTATTTAATTTATCTTTAGAGGGAAGGGAAGGAGAGGGGGAGAGAAATATCAATGTATGGTTGCCTCTCATGTGTCCCCTGCTGGAAACTGGTCTGCAACCCAGGCGTGTGCCCTGACTGGGAATCGAACTGTGATCCTTCCGGTTGCAGGCCCGCACTCAATCCACTGAGCTACACCAGCCAGGGCAAGTCCTGTTATTTTAATGTCGATGTTGGATAACTTCAGCATTTGAAGCCCCTGTGGATATGTCCATGGTCTGTAACTTCTGCTGTTTTCTGTTCATGGTGTCTAATCTGCTGTTCCTGAAAGTGTTTGGTTGTGTGTCTGACGTGGTGTTTGTAAATTGATTGTAGAAATTTGGAGCTTAGGATCTCCTCCAGGGTGGATTTATGTCACTTTTGTCAGGGCCTTTAGCACCCCGGGTCAGGTTGCCTGACCGCAGAGACTGAGATGATGGGAAGCTGAGCTGCCGTCTTGGGTTGCAGAGTTTCAGGTCTCAGCCCAGCTGAGTAGGATTCACCAGGTCTCCCACGTGGTGGGCTCTGGACCTAATCTTTCTCTCCTGAGGCTTTCAGAAGTTCTGCTCAGCCTCTCAACTCTCCTCTGAAGTTGGTGAGTGCCCCCAGGAGAAGGAGTCTTGGATACCAGGCTCACCTCCGTGGATCTTCCTTCCCAGCCTTCCCACCCCTGGGTCCCCGCATGGCGGACACCACTATGTCCTTGCTTGCTAAAGCCTGCACGTCGGTCTTTAAAAATATTTTCTCCTCAGCTCCAGGGGTTGTCCTTCCAAAGCATGGCCCTAATGCTTTAAAATTTTTATTTTGATGTACGTTTAATGTTGGAAATTTTCAACTAAGTACCAAATCCGAGGGAATAATGTAATAACTCCATGTGTCCATCACCCACTTCCACGGTTCCCAGCACTGAGACACTGCTGTTCCCACACCTCCCACCACTTTTTAAGTTTTCTGGATTATCTAAAAACAAATCCTACACATCATGAACATTTTTCCTTAAATGTTCGTTTAAAAAGAAAGATTTTATTTATTTATTTTTTAGAGAGATAGGAAGGGAAAGAGAAAGAGGGAGAGAAACATCGATCGCTTGCCTCTTGCATGCTCCCAATCAGGGGCCTGGCCAGTGACCCAGGCACATGCCCTGACTGGGAATTGATCCAGGGACCATTTGGTTTTGGGGATGATGCCCAACCCACTGAGCCACACCAGTCAGGACTGTAAATGTTCACTTCATCAGTACAAATGACTCCTTTAAAAAATATAAACACTGTATCAGTAACACATTTTGCACAATTGACAGTAACTCATTAACAGCTTTCAATACTAGTCCATCTTCAGCTTACTCCATTTGTTTCAAAAATGTATTTTCATGGGTAGTTTGTTCAAGTCAGAATTCAAATGAATTATTATTTTTTAAATATATTTTATTGATTTTGCTATTACAGTTGTCCCATTTCTCCCCCATCATTCCCCTCCACCCTGCACACCCCC
>PVKU01009979.1:0-56453 GCA_004027475.1 Anoura caudifer | reverse complement strand
CCTCTGTGCTTGAACAGTCAATTAATGGCACCAGGCTAATCCCTCATTTCCAGACCTAATGAAATGTTCTCTCCCAGAACCAGACACTCCTAGCCCCTCAGGACTGAGTTTCTTCCCAAATTGCCCCAAACTTGCTTCAGAACTTCCTCAATTTTCAACAGTTTCCATGTGGACAGACATGGAGCCCCCACCAACTCAGGTTGCCTTTCCCCTCATGACCACTATGATCACAGAGAAACAACTGTTTCCCTGCTCTTCAGGCGGCCTGTCAGAAATCAAATAGCCCGTATTAATTAGAGCCGTTCACAGTGACCCTATAATAGCCAGGTCAGTTTCAGCTAGTCACTCTGATTAAACATTAAAGGAGGAGGTTCTAATTCAGGTATTTGGAGACATTTTGGGGAAAATTCCAAGTGATGACCAATTTCTTAATGATTTCATTTCATTGATTACCTCAAAGTAAACCCAGCGAGAGGTGCAGCTAAGAACATTCAGGAGCAGAGGTCCCACAAAGGTTGCCTCAAGCCACAGGGCCCTGGGCCCAGGGTGACTGTATAGAAGGCACTGGCGGCCTCCACCCAGTCAGGAGGCACAAGGAGAGGCAGCGCCACCAGCAGCAGAGCTTTTGACTCTAAAGAAAATGTGAACTGTGGCAATGACAATATTTCTCTAGCAATTTCATACTCTGCTAGAATAACAACCAGCACTGTGCCACACACCACCAAAGCCTTGACCACCTCTGTAAGCCTCAAAGACAGAAACCTGATTGCTTACAAGACTCACTTGGACTGCCTTGCAGATGCATGATGGTGCTTGATTCTAATAGCCTCCTTCCTGAGTCAAAGGCTGCCTCCCACGCAGCCAACCTAATGAGTGATACTTAGAGTACTTTTAACTATATCACTTTGTTAATTGGTCAATATAAATTAATCAGATATTCAGAAATTTCTCTTGTTTTTCCAAAGGCTCTTGTTAGAGCAGACTTAAAAGAATCAGGGTCTCCCTTAATGAGAGCAATAACAATACTCTGTTTTTATGCACTGCCCTGCTGCCTACTAACTCAAATGCTCACTGCACCCACACAGGCAAAGGGAAGTGCAGGGCCGAGGAGTTGCCTGTAAATATAATTGCTATGGAGATTTAACCTGGTTCGACCAGGCCGAAGGAATATTTTTCCACAAATAGCAATTTAAATTCTGAATTACATTCATAATGACCTTGGCTCTCAGTGTTTTCCTTGTTTCATTATATCTCAGCATCCCACAACGATAATGCCAAAACCCCATAATGTTTCTTTTTAAAAGTCCCTTGGCTGCCTCTGTGCCAGCCAAAATCATACCTCCAGGAAAATTTCTTCTGCCAAAGGGGGTGCCAAAAGGAACAGTCTGAAACAGGTACAGTCTCCCAGATTTCGGCAATGCCTGGGACTAGATTTCAGAATAGGCCAAAGGGTGACCCTTCACTCAATGTGACATCAAGGCCAATCCAGAGCTCTTGACAAAAATCACCTTCCTTAATATAATTTGATTCCAAATTATATACTTACTTGAAGGGGCTTTGGTCTCCTGGACAGAAAACATAAGGGAAAAAAGCCTGGGGTAAGGAATCAAACAACCTTGGTTCAAGTCCCATCTCTGTCACTTATTAGCTGTGACACATGGCCAAGGTGCTTCATCAGGCTAAGCCTTAACCTGACATGTGTAAACAGCAATAGTACCAGCTCCATGTTAGCATTGTTGCAAGTGTTAAATCAAATTGCACTTATAAAGCCCTTAGCTAAGTTCATGAAAACATCAAAAGCAAGCCATAAATGTTAACGCTCTTGTTTCTGATGGTGATGGCATCAATGTTATTGCTACAAATTGGTCAAAGCAGAGTAAGAAATTAACTTTTGACTACTTACTTAAGCATTAAGATTAAGAATAAGGAAGAATAAGAGTGAGAATGAGGTATTTCAGGGTAGTACCACGGATAGCTGCCTTGGTAGCTCCAGGGAACAAAGGATCTCCAAACATCTCCTGCCCATAAGGTTTTGCCTAAGGCCTGAGCTTTCGGTACCATTTCAGGGACAGAGGTGAGCTATTTCCACCCCAGGTCAGGTTCATTGTCCACTCCAGTCTTCCCAGAGCCTGCTCTACAGCAACAATAACAGCAACAGCAATACAGTCAGCAGAGGAGAGGCCCTGGTGGACAGAGAAACAGATGCAAGGGACAGTGAGGAAGCAGCAGCCCAGAGCATTAATGGACCAGACGAAACAGAGAGGAGCACTACAGCTTCTGAGCAGTGTCTAGTGGCCCCGTAGCAGACAGCTGCAGATGAAAAGTCAAAGGTGTGACCTGACCCCTTCTAGCGCTGGATCAATGATCATATCTTGGCTGCTGACCTTCTCTACCAATATGTTCTCATTTTGGTCAATTTAGAGAAAAGAAACACTGAGAAAAACAGGCAGAACATAGGTGAAAAAAATCCAGATTCCCTCTTGTTAATCACGCTGTGTTCTATCACTCTTGTTATTTTTTTCAGTATGGCATTTATTATTAGTTGTGCACTGAAATCCAATGGTAAAGAAACAAGAAAATGATACATAGACATACCAGGAGAAGCAATTACAATACAATGTTTAAACATTCTGATAAATATGCCACAAGGTACTTGGGACTATACAGAAGGGGCAGTCAAAAAATGTCAAGGGAGATGTCCCTGAAAAAGTGATGTTTCAGCCAGCAGCTAAATGATAGGTGGGAGGGAGCAGGAGAACCAGAAAGATTAGAGTGTGCCAGTAAGACAGAACATACACGTGAAGGCCCAACTTGTTGGAAGAACTATGAGAATTTCATTATTCAAAGATAAAGGAATACGTCTGAAGAAATGAAGACCACATGATATAGAACTTTGTAGAGCAGAAGCATGCTGTTGCCTTCCAAGCCTACAGAAAACAAATCAGAAGGCAGTTCCCAAGAATCGATCAAAAGAGTTTAGATTTTGCAGGGGTAACAAATGATCCAAAATCTGAGCAGTTTAATAGACAAAAGCTTACTGCTTACTTCTTACTTCTGTTAAATGCCCAACATGAGTTGGGGAGGGGCTTTCTCAACATGATTGCTTCAGGGACTCAGGCTGCTGAAAGCTCTATCTCCAAAAATTCTTCAGAATGACTTCGGTAAGGGGAACAATACAGACATTCAGACCAGGTTCTTAAATGTTTAGTCTAAAAGTGACATTCAACTCTGGCTGGTGTGGCTCAGTGGATTGAATGTTGGCCTGCAAACCAAAGTGCCGCCAGTTCGATTCCCGGTCAGGGCACATGCCAGGGTTTTGGGCCAGGTCTCCAGTGGGAGCTTCACAAGAGGCAGCCACACATTAATGTTTCCCTCCCTCTCTTTCTCTCTCCCTTCCCCTCTCTCTAAAAATAAATAAATAAAATCTTTTAGAAATAAAAATGACATTCATGTCTCTTTGGCCAAAGAAAATCATGTGGCCACATCTATTGTCAAGAGAGAAGGAAAGAGTGGCCAATAGGGGCTGAAAGAGAAAAGCAGCAGAAACAGATGGTGAACTGCACTAACAACATCTGCGCCCCTTCCCTCCTCCTTCGCGGTTCATTATAAACTAACACTTCCTCACAATGGGCACAGCAAACAGTTCTTCTCTAAACGTTCTCATAAATTTACTTGAGCCACACCAATATGAGTCCCCAAAGAAGTATTTTACTAGTGATTGTCATTGGCTAACTAAGCCAGCTGATTGGAAGATTGAAAATAGTTTCCAGACAATTCAAGGAAATTCACAGAACATGAATTCCAATGGACCAATGTGGCTCTGATGGGGCTTATAGGATTGTAAAGACCAATGAAGATAATGGACTTCATGCTTCACAAGTTGGTGGCCACCAAGCACTTTCTGAGTCCCTTTTCACTTCCTCAGTCACAGAGCCTTCCTGTGGGGAAGCAGGTCCAAATACTGGAGAAGAGGAATATGCAATAACTGAGTGCAAGATATGTTATAGAATGTGCCACTTTCTTCTGAGAACCAAAGTTCATTCTTATCATTCTAACAATTATTATTCAAATTATTAAAAGCCTGTTATGGTGATGACTAACTTAAAAGAAAAGTAGCCCAAAGTTTCTGTGGTTGGGAAAACTCAACCACAAATAAACCCACACATATATGAGTGGGCACTTGAAATGTTACAAAAAGAAATAAATGTTTTAACCTGGTTTACCCAGGAACAAATCAGTCTGTGGCAAATGTGAAAATCTCCTGCTGCCCCTGCCTCGTTTTGCCTCTTGCAGATTTAAGATAGTAAATCCAAGTAAAAGTCCAACAAATCTTCCCAAATAAAACGGAAATCCAGAATTCTAGCCCAGAGCCAAACACCTTACCCAGGTTTCCATAAACCAACTGACTCTGAACTCAGGGTGTGACTCAGGAAAAAAAAAATGTGCTCAGCCAGTGGCCTACACTCGAAATCTCATGGGTGACTTAGAGTGGTGTTTATTTCCTCCTTTCTTCTCCGGCTTATTTAGCCCCAGGTACTTCTAAAGCCTTGGGAACAGAGATAAAGATTATCTCTCTGCCTATTTCTCCATCAGTTCTGAGCTATATATCTGGGGTCCAAGACACATGCGTCCTTGTCCTGGACATTGAATTCCGTGTTCACCTTATATATCACTCACTTGCTGCACTTTCTCATCATTTTTTCCGTCTCTCTTCCTCCCCACCGCCCCACCGCCCCACCCTTTATTTGACAGAAGCTGCCAGGCCCTTTTTAGAACATGAAGATGAAAATGAATCTAACTTCGGAACGGGGGCTACTCTCTCTGGAATATTTAAATGAGATAAATGATGCCGATGGAACACCAGTTCCCTGACATATTGTAGTGCCAAGAGCCATGTACAGCTGTCACTCAGAAGAATGACTTCCCAGCCACCATTCTGCTATCCTGCCATCATGCCACCCCCAGCACCTTCTCATGAATTCGTACTTTCTGCAGGAGGTGAGAAGGCAAGCTCACCCACACTGCTCAGGTGCCAAAATCAAAGAAGGAACAGGTATTCCCTCGGCATAAGCTAGCACACACTAGCCCGAGGTTGCAGGTGATATAGTGAAACTGTAACCGTGTCTTCCACAAAATGGATGTGGTTTTGTATTCCCTGAAAATGCCTCCGATAGTCAGCAAAGCTGCCTAGGGTGCATGATCCCTCTAAATTGGACTATTGTATTCAAGCTGTCATTTTTCATTTTTAAAACCAGGATCCCTTCAAGTCATCAGTAACCTTGAAAAGAACTGAACTCTAAAGCACAGGTCTGTCAAAAGTCCTCCGGGAGCCTGCAAAAGTTGGTGAAAAATATAAACAGTGTTTCCCACACTGCATTCTTCCGCCTCTGCCAGTGGCCCTCACTATCTCCTTCTATCTTCCCCTTGAATGTTTCACAAAGTTTAGACAGGTTTAGGTTATCACTCAACCACTATGACTCAAACTCGGGGAAATTGTTCCTGTAATGGAGTTCTCAATTTATTGGTCAATTTCACCTTGATTTTGTGTTACTGTTAGCTTCACTAGTCCTTCAGCTTGTATTACATACTCTTAAAATGTGAAATATTTCAAAATACTTTAAATATCACATACAGATCATTTTATTCAGTTTATAATCTCCTTCTGAAAAGATAAAGAAAAATAATTTTTCTAAAAGGCAACAGCGTTCTCTGCACTTGCCTTTTCATAAATAGCTAAAATGTGCCACCTTCTGGATTTTCCCCCACTGGCTGCAACACAAAAGATCTGTGTTTTTCTAATCCCTTGCAACAACATTCTTCAGCTATGCAGTGAGACTGCCATCTAGTGGCCATTTCCTAGACTATGCATCCTCAGAAACGTATGAAACAAGAATTTTTGAGGGGGGAAGAAAATACTCATTTAGAGCAATTTACTCAAATTATAATTACTAAAAGAAGACAAACCTTATAGCATATCAATATTTGAACCTAAAAGTCAGTATTTGTTAAATAATTTTGCAAAATAAAAATAAAAGGATATGAATGATTAAAATAATAGAGCTTCATGTGAAAATGGATTTTTACTTCACATGGCAACACAAATTGAACAATGCCCAGATTAGCACCACAGTAACTTCATCATCTTCCACAGTAACCTGAGAGAAGATGGAGAAATTGAGCTATTTCTTGGTCTTTTTGTCTCTTTTGTGTGAGGAAGATGAAAACATGCTGGTTGCCTAATACTCAGCCCTAAGATTGCAATGAAAATGAGATCAATATTTTGCATTTTTTAACAATTTCTAGGCTGTGCACTTCAAACTCTTCCTGGAATTTCTTGAGTGGCTGAAGAGAACCCATTTTGAAGAGCACAGGAAGCCTCAGCTGACTGTATTCATTACCCGGCTCATCCCTGGGAATCAGCCGCAGTGAGAGCAGCGTGTGAGGTTGGATGGGCCCCTGCTTATGATGTTTCAAGGATATAATTTCATTGCCTACTGTCTCAGATGTCTTGAAATCTCCCCAGAGTTATTCTTTGGTAAGATGCAGGGGTGGGGTTGTCCCCCCCCACCCTGCCCCAATATCTGAAACAGCCACTGCAGCTGTGAGTTCCATTTGGGAGGTTGTCAGGAATTCGACAGACTGTCTCAGCTGCTGTAAATCCACTTTGTCCTGAAAAACAGTGAAGTGTATACTGTATAATTGCAATGTGGTACCCAGTTTAGTTTCAGAAAATCAAAATCAGTTTAAAGCTCTTTCTGACTGAGGGGAATAGGAAACAGATCATCCCCATCCTTTGTATCTTCCTTCCCATCCACTCAAAGCATATGCCTTGCCTCATCTCTGCGCAGACTCCAGCCCCAGGCACTGTCCTGGAAGCTTTGTCCTTCCTTGGGATCATTTGGCTCTGAAGGTGATCACTGACTGGCTCACCCCTTACGGACACACAGGTAACCTCAGGTCCTGGGTCAGTCTCATAAAAGCAGCCCAGAGAAGGCTTTCCCTTGTGCCAAGCTCCCTTGTCTATTATTTATATATTGTTCATTTTGGGGGGCAGTGGAGAACAATTGGGGTTGAATATGGAAAATAAGTTGATCTGATCACCCCAGATAAAGAACGCTGCATCTGAGGCCAGCCTCCAACCTCACACCATTTCAATGTTTGGCAATACAAGCAGGGTCTGGCTGAACTCCCAGCTGCTTGGGAGTGAGAGCAAAGAACTCGGCAATGTTCTGGCCAGGATATCATTGGCAAGGCCATCTCCAGGCAGATGTGGATCACACCAGAACTACCATTGCTGTTAATTCCTCTCCATCCTTTCTGTCTCCCCACTGCAAGTGACCTGCCCCAAAGCTATTTCGGGTATAACCTGAAGGGGGATAAAACTGCCTGCAGACAGGGTGGGAGGATGAGGAAGAGGGCCCTGCAGCTACACAAGTGGCCCTCAGGCTTTGATAACATTTCAGCTGCCCAGAGATGAAGGTTAGGTTTCTAACTGCTACCTGCTGATGTCCTCCCTAAGGGGGCTCTAGCTTTCCAGTCTCTGCAGCCATATCTGCATATAATAAGTAAAATAAGTAAATACATAAGTCAGTACATATGGTAAAGACAGTAAATCAGAGCTCAGAAAGTTATTTCAGTTTGCTAAGCCATAGGTGTTATTTTATCTCATATCATCAGATTACTTGTTAGGGACAAAAGCTACAGGCAGGAGCACACCCTGTGGACAGATCACCACACTGTGGCTGCACACAGTGGGCTGCGCAGCGGCAAGAGGAGGAGTTGGGGCTCAGAAGGTGCTTTTGCTGGAAGGTAGCATGATGATGATGATTATCCGTGTCTGTGTTTGCCCTGAGGATTCTACACCAAACTCTGCACTAAACACCAAGCATTTCAAAAATTTCCAGGGGTCACAGTGCTCTCCAGCTGGAAGACTCAGCACCCATACAACTAGCTGTGAAGCAGCATGGTAAGCTGGAAAGAACAGAGACTGTGAGGGTGAAAAGGTCAGAGTCATTAATTTTCTAGGAAGGGATGGGGGAAATATCACAGAGATGGTAACGTCAGTAGGAGGAATGAAACGAGGTAAGGGAGGTGATGGCAATCTAGAAAAAGGCCTGTGTACAGGTGAGGAGGCCAGGTGTCCAGGCAGTCAGTGAGCTGAGCAAAAGGGTGCCCAAGTCCATTGGTAGGTGTTAAGGGTGCAGATGTTCCCTGATCCAAATCAGTTGGAAACTGAACGTCTTGCCAAGAAATGTAGCAATGGGGAACTGGCAGAATTCTTCAAGCAAAAAAGTATTTTAGAGATTAACTTTGGCACTAGTGATGAGAGAGGAAGGCAGTGCAGAGGAAGCGAAAGAGGCCAGAGACAGGCAGACCCAGTAAGGGGCCTTTGCACTGGTTTAGGTGAAAGATGGCAAGATCCTTAACTGTGGACGGAGACTTAGGAATGCAGAGTAGTACGAGAGGCATTTGGGAGAAAACTGAAACAGGGTTGAAAGAAGAAGGGAAAGGACTAGCTGACTAAATCTAGCAAAACTGTGGTAAGGGGATGTGGCCCTGTCTGGAGAGGGAGAGGGTTTGGGGTTTGTTCATAAGGAATTTTAGTTCAGATGTGTTGAGGTTTTGGGGTTTGTGGGACCTCCAGTGGGAAACTAGGAAAACAGCTCTGAAGGTCCATCACACAAGTGTCAGAAGCACAGATTTGATCCCAGAAAACATAAGCTCCATAAGGGCATAAATCTGGGAGTGTTTTGTTCAATAATACAAAGCCTACAACAGTGCTTGGCACATATTAGGTACTGAGCAAATATCTATTGAACAAATGAATGAATTATAGGGTGGTCAGTCTGCGGGAGATCGCTGAGTGTGCGGGAGGTGGGTGAGATTTCCCAGTGGAGAGCAAGTATCTGGGGAGTCAATAAAAACATCCTAAGTATGAGGAAGACACTTTCAGGAAGTTTGCTGTGAAGGAAAGGAGAGAGAAAGGACTGTACCTTGAAGTGCCTTTAAATATAGCCACCACTGTAGGGTTCATCAGTCAAAGTTCCAGCAGGAAACAGAATTTCATCCAGATAGTTCAAGTGATGAGACTGAATGAGGGGACTGTCTGCAGAGGTCTGGACACAGTTAAGGGAACCACGAAGACTGGAACCAAAACACAGACATAGCAGGAAGCCTTTAGCGTCCCCAGGTCTGAAGGGGCAATGGGAGAAAACATTGTTACCAGAGCTCAAAGACTGGAGCCCTGAATCAGGGGCCTTCAGGCAGGAGATGTAGTTGTGGGGGCATAAAACTATTGCCAGACCATGTGCCAAAGTGGGCAGTGAGTGGAGAAGAAAAATCCACCCTCAGATCTCTTGCCAAGGCTTCCCATTGGCAGAGTCAAAGAGGAAACCAAAGGGAGTAGGGAGATACAGTGTGTGGGGGCCAGTCTGCTGGGGCACAGAGCAGGTCAGAGAAGGGAGGACAAGGGATCTGGTGGGCTGGGCAAATGGAGAATTGCCAGCACAGAGACAGTTCATGGGTGGCCAGGAAAGATGGAAAGCTTGCCAGGGCAGGAACTCATGGAAATAATTGCTGTAGTCAGGGGATCTAAGTATGAGATGGCAGAATAAGGCTCATAAGAACAGGGATGTCAAGATATTATAGATTTGGATGACGCCAAGCATGTGACCACCCTGAACGCTCCTCCTCCAGATTCCAAAAGTAAACACTCCATTGATCTTCTTCTCTGTATCCCAGATGACATAGATGCTGTGAGTTTCAGGGATTTGGCTCAACTGGTTCACTCCAGGGCGTCCTCTTGGGTGTACTTTAACTGTGCCCCTCCCTCTGATATCACCACCACCTGCTATCTCACCAGAGGCCCCGCATGCTGAATCTTCAGAGTGAGCCTTGGAAGAAGCAGAGACCTCCAAGAGAATTTCTGCTACCCTAGATCTTACACCTGTGGTTCTAACTTGCATATCCACTCCAAATAGCTGTCTGTGGAGCCCACTATGCCAGATATGGAAACTGGGGCCATGCTCAAATTGTTTTAGATATTCTGATGAGTATGCTAGAAAATCATTGTATTATTATTTCTATTTTGGGGATGACAGACTGATGCTTAATATCATTAAGAAACTTGTGCAAGGTCATATTTTAATGATCTAACTGCACAGCCTTTACATGAAACCCTTCTTTCAGATAACTCATATTCACTAGGCATCTATAATGTGCCGAGTACAGTTCTAGATACTGGGAATTGAGACGTGAGCAAGCGGAGAGATTCCCCTTTCTCATAGAGAGAGCTCACTGTCTAGGTGGGGCAGACAGTCTGGAAGCACAGAAGCAAGCATGAATCAATACATTCATCTCTGGCAGCGATAAGGTCCTTTTCCCCAGGGCCTTGCTATACAGCTTTTGGACATCCTTCAATGCCAAGCTCCAAAAATCCACGATCACAACACAAAGTCCTGAGAGTTGAGAAGGCAACGCACCCACACAGTGGGCCCATCTGCTGTGTTTGTGCTGCCTCTTCCCACCAAGCACTTGAAACGTGTTAAGTAATCATTGCCATTCCACTGCAAGAGCATTTCTCTTTTATTTTAATCCTATTATAGAATGTTTTGATGGCAACCTGCTGTTAGAGCACATCTAACTGTGTTAAAGCTCCCCAGACCCTGAGCATGAAAGAACCTCTTCAGAACACAGGCAGGACAAGTCTACCTTGTTAGCATGAGAATGAAAATAAAAAGGGCTGCTTTGGAGCAAGAAGGAGGAGGATGAGTGTCCTAATACCAGTGTTCAGAAGACACCTCTCATTGTTCTCTCCTTCATACTTCAGGTGGTGGTGGCTTGACGGTGAGGAATCCTTTCTATATTCTGTCCAGTGCCTAGTTCCTGGTGTTTGAGTAATGATGACTAGTAGTATCACTTGCAACCCTGAAGCTAAAGGTTATCTCAATTATTCTTATGCTCCAGTTGCTTTCTAGTGCAAGTGAATCAGTAGTCAGGATAACCTACAGGTTCACTCCTGAACTCTGGTGATGTTTCATTAATGAAATGGAAATACATACCATTTAAATATGCAGGTGAACATCCTGCCACCTGCAATTATGCAAATGAGAGCTGCCCTGGTGTGGCCAAGTAACAGCTTCCTAGAGAATGTTGAGTTCATTTTCCTTAAACAAAGTTACATTTATGGGTTTCCACAAGAATGTGTATTTTGATTAATTATTTCACTTTAGAGAATAACAACACATAGGTGACATTTTATTGCATTAAAAATTAGAAAATCTCCAAAACATCTGAATTCTCTAGGCCTCCTGTTTGCCCAGGAGAACATACAACAGAGATTGTAAATAAAATTAATAATTGAAATCCATTTGAATAAAAGATGGAGAGGCATGTTTGCTCCTGTTTGTGGCAGCAGTGGTCATGGTGGTGGAGGTGACAGTCACAAGCCACCCTTCACGTGTTTTGAAAGGCCAATTCCTAGGAATACTGTGTATGGTAAGCAGGTTCTCCTCTAAGAGGATGCTTTTTACAGTCTTTTAGGATCACAGTACAATGTTAGATCTTAATATAAAGAGGAAGAATTATTAACATCTTATTGTTTATGAATGTTTTTATACTAACAACAAAAATCACACCAAAGTGAAAGCAGGTTATTTTATATTCTGGCCAAATCATTTTCATGTAAGTGTGAATGCGTTTGTACGTATATATGTATGTATGTATGTATGTATGTATGTATGTATGCAGCTACATGATTTCTCACTGATATCAGGGAAAGAGATATAATTCATCCCCTTACAGAACAGTGTAGAAACACATGATGAGTCAGTTCCTCAACTCAGGGGTGATATTTAAATGTTTAGTAGCCAGCCAGGCATGAGGCAACTGGAATGGACCCTGGCTTTACCATTTGTCATGAATGTAAGTACTGCATTAGCCAACTCAAGGTTCTCCTATAGGTAGGAACATCTGTTTATTTAATAACAAGCTCTTACTAGTGCATTCTGCAGATGTCAGGGCCCCTGAGCTACAAGTTAGTAATTCATAGAATAAAAATATATGTCCCTTGCCATCAAGGGACTCAGAATCTAGTAAAGAAAGTAAAACACATACAAAAATACAACAGAAAGCAGAAATGTCCTAAGAGGAGTATGCACAAAGAATTATAAAAGTTCAGAAGAGGAAAAATTATTTATAGCTGGAGAAAATAGGGAACTCTCTGAGGTTTGAAGAGTTGATGGGATTTAGACATTGCTGTGCACTGAATGTTTGTCCCCCCAAAATTCAACTGCTGAAGCCTTAACCTCCAACGTGATGGTATTTGGAGATAGGTCCTTTGGTAGCGATCAGGTTTAGATCAGGTCATAAGGGTGAGAGGCTGCCATAATGAAATCAGTGCCCTTATAAAGGAGGGGATCTGAGCTCTCTCTCCATCCCAGAAGGACACAGCAAGAAGCTAGTCGTCCACAAGGCAAGGAAAAGACTGTCAATGGGGAACTGAAGCTGCCAGTACCTTGATCTTGGACTCCCCAGCCTCAGAACTGCAAGAAGTAAATGTTTGTTGTTAAAGCCACCCAGTCTGTGGTATCTTGTTATAGTAGCCCAAGCTGACTCAGACATGGACAGTCGGGAAAATGAGTATCCCAGGGGGAGGAACCACGTTAGTGGTGGCACAGAGGTGAGAAATCACAGGGCAGGTCAGGAATGCAGTTCAGCTTGTCTGCATCACAGAATTCATGAAGCCTAGTAAGAAGTAATACAACTGGGGAGGTAGATTGGGGTCCGATCACGACAAGAAGTGAATGCCAGAATAAGGCATCTGGACCTGATCCTGTAGGACTTGGCGCACAGTCAAAAATTATTTCAGCAGGAGAGTAACACGATCAGAGCTTCATCATCAATCAGCTCAACAATATTTTAACCTTAACAGGCAATGGTGGCAGCGAGCTGGCCCCAGAATGCCAAGCTCAGCTGCATAAGGTCAGGCAGTGGGTTGCATGTGCCTCTTGTGCCTGAGCCCGGAGAAATAACTGCTTGTTCAGGCTGTCAGTCACCAACTAGCTCGAAGCACCCTCTGCGTGGGAATGACAATGAACACTTCTCCTACTTAGTACTTAACAGCAGGATTTCGCCCTGCCCCACAGCTGTCATCCAGGACCAGGACAAAGGAAAGGCTTAAGAGGATCTGAGAGAGGAGGCAGAGAAGTCATAGGCACTCCCACTTTTACTCTATATTTCTGTGAGCTTGGCTGACGATGCCAGTCAGTGTTGATTTTTCTGCATGAAACAGAAAAGCAGAACTCTGTTGATTTTATGTTTTATGGCTGATCGATGGGGGTCAGAGTGAGGGCTTTGAGACATGCGGAGGGGGAGGAACGATGATGCTTTTGATGGCCTCATCTCTGTTGTGTCTTCTGAGAAAGAAGAAGGTCAAGGTAAGTCCTTCTTTCAGACTCAGATGGCTCAGGCAACATCACCCCTGGCTGAAGAGGCAATGAAGGGGGTGTTTCCAGCCAGGCTGGGCAAGGAGAGGTGACATTGAAGGGCTTTGAAGAAATGCTGCACTTTTGGCAAAGGGACCCTAAACTGTACCTATGTTTCTGCAGGCTCTTCACTTGCCTTTCGTATCCTCGCAGGCTGTCTCTGGAACTGCTGAAAGGTAGAAAATACACACACATCTTAGGCATTCAGAAGGACAGCAAGGGCAGGGAAGAAAGTGGTGCAAGCTCAGGAAACTGGCCACCCCATAACCAGGTTTTTGAACTTCTAGCCCTGACCTAGGTGCCCTCACTCAAGCCTTCTAATCTTTATTTCTGTAGTATCACCACTAATAGTGCTAGCTGCCAATTATTAAAGACCCTCTATAGGAAATGCGTTCCCTATATATGATCGTATTTAATCCTCACAATATACTATAAGGAAGCAATACTGTCCTTATTTTACATAAGAAATTGAAACTCTGACATTTGGGAAGCTGGTCACACTGAAATAAGCAATAGAACAGACTTGAGCCCCAATTCCATGCTCTTGGTAATTGCCCCAGCCATCTCCTCTACCTTGCTCTTCTCACGTGTGTTGTGGGCATACCATCACAAGAATCAAAGATAAACTGAACCACAATATGTATAGACAGGTCTTGCACATTGTGAGTGGCTGAGCAAATGCAAAACACCACTGCTACTGAGTCAGCTCTGCCTCTCTTTTTTAGGGACACATAGGACTTAGATGTGAATGTGTTTTCCAAAGCCCAGAATGGGGTGCAAACCCAAGTGTTACTGTCATGAGCATTTCCAGGAATCAATGAGCCCATCGCTACATTATACACAGGAGTCGAGGAAATAGAGAAAGGGAGGGGCTACCCTGGGATCCACAGGAAACATTTGACTAGGTAAGGAGGTTAAATGGCCTCTTGAGCAAAAGGCAAGAGGAAAGAGACACATGCCAGGATACATCTGCTCCATTCGACAGAGCAGAGATGAATGTCTCTCTAACCTAGCATCGCCCTTTTGCTCCTACGCCAATTTAAGCTTCTGCCTCTGTCTACATGGTTTGCATGTAAAAGCAGCACAGTGTGGACATCATTAAAAGTATCATGACTAGAAGCTGAAATAAGACACTGATCATCCTATTAAGCAATAGATTTCAAAAACAAATGCAGCTCATTCTGCCTGCAGCCTGACATAGCTGAGGAACATTGCTGAAAATAATGGATCGGCTAGTGTTCTGCTCTAAGTTTCAGATGCCGGAGCCCCACTAAGTCACAAAGAGAGAGACCTGCAGATGGCTGGCTGCAGCCGCACCACGGTTAATGAGCCCTCACCCCACAATCACCCCTACACTGCCTCCAGAAAGCCTCTGCATGTCCCTCCCAGTTGCTGTTAAACTGCCATGGCTACAGTGCCACCAGTGCAGCCAACCGGAGCAATGGCCTCCCAAGAAATGACAGATTTAAAGGAAGAAATACTGTGCACTTGCTTGAGGCGAGTTATTTTAATATAATGCCGAGATGACAGCTCTCCACATTTAATCATCAGACTCCTGATTTTTTGCCACGACATTAAAATTTCTTACAATTTGGGAAAATGTTTCTTTTCCACTCATGCCTGACAGTTGCATGTTTGCAAGAAATGTCTGTAAACTTCACCAATTATTTTTAATAAATCATAAATGATTATCTACATCAGTCCTCTCTTCCCCATAAGCCTCTGCCCACAGCCAAAAATAATAGTTGGCCATGCCTTCTGGGCAAGTCCTCTGCAGCTTTGTACTTTTCCTCATGGTACTAACTTGCATTCAGAAAGTTTGCTTCTCTCTTTGTCACCTGCATTATGACCATTTCTTTTTTAATGGTGTCTGTGATCAGCAGCTGTCAGAGACAGTGTGCATTTGATTATCTATGCCTCAGTGGGCTGAGGCAGCCTGGCTGGCTCCTGAGCATAAGCTCAGCCACATCTTAAGGTCTGCCAGTTATTAAAAATGAACATTTGCATAAGTCTCTAGTTTACTAATTCCTACAAGGTCCCCTAAGATATATCTGTATGATTTTCACACCCGTTCCTTTTTAACAGATAAAAAGCTGGAATGGAGACATGTTATATCTTAATTAAAGATACAAGGCATGATGGGACTACAGCCAGGACCCACACCCAGTGTACAAGCAACTGTGTTCATTTCTTCTTTCAGAAACTTTCAATGAGTGTCTACCATCTGGAGGTCCTGAAGATGCAAAAATAAATAAGATACGGGTCCTTCCCTAAAGGAGTTAACAAGGTAATAGAGCAGATAGACAGGCTAGTCATTTGAGCACAACGTGAAAGGCAGCACAGTCCAGGTAAGCTCAGAGTGCCACGGAGACATTCCCACAACTCAGTATGTCTATGGGTCTGGGGAGGGAGCCACAGAGAAAACAACTAAACTGCACTGTGGCATGGCCAGGTAGGGAGGGCAGCAGGGAGGAGGGCCTCTGCCTGCCCACAGAGGGTTAGAGGCAAAGGCAAAGGCAGGAGACACGGAAGAGTGTGGAGTGTTTCAAGAGCAGAGCATCTTTGGGGAATGGGAAGTATAAAGGCCCCTGAATAGAGGGAGCATCTGAAAATTCAACTGGAGAGAAAGAGGATAGAAGGTGATGGTGGTTTTTTAACTATTGAGGGTCTAATGCCTATCCCAGATCAGATTGAAATAAGTTTGTGCATGTCAGCAAGAAAGGACAACCCAAAATATATAATCACCCAATGGGCAAAGTTTCTACTACCCTTTGTGATAAACAAACTAGAGTGTCTTCCAAAGGACAAAGCAGCCCCTGAGACCAAGGAACCCACTTCTGGTCCCTGAATAAACAGGAAAGAACTGTGCTTTCCTAAGAGTACTACTGTATGTGTCTAGCTAGATATCAAGAAGTGGAACAAAAGAGACTTAGACATTGAGCTTAATAAACTGGATAACAGAAGCTTTATTGCCAGCAAGGAAGCTACAGCTTCACCCTCCAAGAGATCACAGCATTGCTTTGCCAAGGAGTTTAACACTCCTCCCTTTCTCCCTCCCCCACACTTGGTACCGGATTATTGAGGGGAACTGAGGTAGGTACTGGATCAAAGAGAACAATCGGTCTAACTTGGGCTATAAACCCATCCAAAGCCCATGGAAACTTGAAAAGTTTATTTGAGAAAGCACTTGATCCATCCCAAACCCAAGCTTCTGGTTATAACCTTAGAGGCACAAAGAAGCTGTCTCATGCTCATGACCCGCACTCACATAGTGCATGCCTTTGTTCTCTCCATAGCCATGTGGACTTAGCAGCCAGGTGGCCTATGGCCCCCAGGAGAGAGCCTGAATACCAAAGCACAGCAATGGACAACAGCTGGAAACACACAATAAGCTAGTTGGATGCTGGACTGGACTGGACTTTAATATGGACCATAAACTCTTGGCAGTAGCCTTCATCCTGCTCAACTGAAGGCAAGATTGGATTTTTTCTATGGTGAGATGGATGGAGATAGGACATTGGGAATTCAGAATGGGGACCCCCTTAATTATACAGCATCGGTGAACCATACCACAGAGCCCCATCTTCCCATGTGGGTCTCAGGAAATTCTTTACCTTTACACATTGCAAGAACCCCACTTCCACCAATGTAAGAGGAACCTACAGAAACAGCCTGTTCCTGTACCCCCATTAAATAATTTCTCATTGGCCCACTAGTGCTCTCCCTATCTTCATTTAAGCCTTCTCTGTTGGCTTTGACATAGCGGTGCCTTATCAACTGCAGTGTGGGTCTCCCAGAGAGAACAAAGCCATCAACATCATACTGCGTCTCTGTCACCTGAAAGAGAAGTGCTCCTCTGCATCCACTGGAAGAAGAATGAATCGCAGCCAGGGAGCCAGTGCTGGAGTCCTGAGAGCCAGTCACTGCCTCCCTCTGATCTCCTTTTCACCTCTTTCTGAAGTGCAAAGCTGGGACTTAGGAAGTGGTGCTCTTAGTAATAACATGAGGCATTTTACAGATCTGGGTGAGCTTCAGGATTATATTCTGAGTAAATAATTACTGCTTCTTCCCAGGAGCTGAGCTTCAAAGTCCCACTCACCAGGGACACATGGAGGACAATGGTGTCCTACTGAGGATGACCCTGTAGATCAGTAGCATTCCAGGCTCTGTTACCAGCCATGGTTGACAATGGACACTGTGCCTGGCACCACCAGCAGTGCTAATGGGATGATTTATGTACACAGCCCTGTTAGAATGCCTGAGAAGTTCATTGCTTTGTAAATGCACAGTATGGTTCCCAACAAGGCAGGTGCCTGTTTCTTAGCAATGCAGGAGACCCAGCTTTGCGGTCACTCAGCACCTGTGCTTTGAGATTTCTCTTTCTTTTCTTTAGTGTGTTAAATTGAGGCACAAATGAAGTTGAAAGAGCCCAAACTCTTTTACATTCTATACACTTCCAAGGAAAAGTGAAATCTCTTGAGGTGACTATATTTATTCTGCCACAGCTCTGTATAACCACGGCCGTACCACCTCACCACAGGTTCCAGATGAAACATTTTGAGGGCTATTGAACACACTGCAAGTTTTCAGAGCAGATCCGTGGAAAGTTACTTAGCACAGTTGTCTCTGTAATTGTGACACATTAGAGAAGTGTGTGGTGTTGGCAGCCCTCGGCCTCACTTATGCCTGGGCAGCAGGACAGTCAGGGATTAGGATGCTGCACAAGAGCCCTTTATCACCAGCAGAGAGATGGCTGCCTGAGAGTGGGACCAAGCCAGGCTTTGCAGCTTAATACTGTTTGGTTTAATGGATTTGTTTCCTGAATCAGAGGGTCATGAATAGAAAGTAGATAAAACCAGTGCCATGGAGTAGCCTTTGAACTCACTGGTGTGCCCATCAAATGGGCTTCTTCCCCTCTCACAGCCACATGTTCACAGGGCTAGCCTGCTCTGCATGCTTCCTCTATGGTCCTTCATAACATGGAAGCAGCTAGAGATTCTTCCCCTAGACCACTGCCACCTTCCCCTGCCCCTATGCCCACACCCTACCCCTGGCTTCATCATCCAATCCATCGGCAAAGCTCGTAGGCATAAAAGAGATTTAAGGCATTTTAACATACAAATTTTTTCTTTAGTTCTTCATTCAGCCATGCATGTGTGAATGCCCCTGTGGTCCCTAATTTACTCAGGGAAGAACATAACATGAAATAATGGTATACTCAAAAGTTATCATATATGTTCTTCTCATGCCAACTATCTGCCAGTCAGACACTAAATGCATAATTTGTAATTGCTTGTTTATTCTTCATAACAGCCCTGTGAGGGAGCTATTATTATTATCTATAGGAGACCATTCTGTGTGGCGTGGGCCCAGATAGGACCCATGCCCACAGATGTGTTCTCCCACAGGGAATCAGGCCTGCACTGTACCTAGACTGCTATGAGACTTGCTTTTGCTAAAACTCCCTCACCCTGAATTGAGGCAGCAAACATTTACTGCAAAGTAACTTCCTAAAATCCATGCTAAACCTTCCAAGGATAAGTGTAACCAGTTCAACCACTTTTCCCTTTTCATTTGCAAATATCCTTCTTCTCTGATGTGATTAGTGGCATCAGCTCCTTTGTTTTCTGTAAAAGGTAATCACCTAAATCGAACCTGTGCATAGATAATGAGGACCTTCCCGTAATGTGCCCAGAAAAGCGATAAAAGCTTGTCAAGGCAAGGGCCAAGGCTTTTTCTCCCCTTGAGAGAAAAGCCCTGCTGTCCCTTTTCCTCCACAGGACTCAGTAGTCCCTGTAAATTTCTCGTGTCTCATCCACAATGTGGCAGACCCCATAAGCCAGGGTCTGCATCAATTATCTCCATTTTGCATATAAGCAAAATAAAGCCAGAATAGGAAATTATTAAGTAGACATTATTAATTGTAGGACTGTGTGTATTATTATAACAATACAATAACAAATGGTGGACCAGAAGAGTCCAATTTGCTTGTGGGTGGTAGAGGAAGTGACTGAAAGCCAGCCCAGAGCAGAGCAAGTGACACTGTTCCCTCTCAGAACCCTCCCCCATATCAGTGCCACAACACAGCTTTGTGGTTTGCCCAAATACCTAAGGCTCTGCCCCTTACTATGTAATAGGCAAGCCAAGACAAAAATATATGGCCCAAATGAAAGAACAGATCAAAGCTCCAGAAAAAATACAACTAAGTGATGAAGAGATAGCCAACCTATCAGACGCACAGTTCAAAACACTGGTAATCAGAATACTCAAAGAAATGGTTGAGTATGGCCACAAAATAGAGGAAAGAGTGATGGCTATGAAAAGTGAATTAAAGGAAAATGTATAGGGAACCAATAGTGAAGGGAAGGAAACTGGGACTCAAATCAACAGTTTGGACCAGAAGGAAGAAATAAACATTCAACCAGAACAGAATGAAGAAATGAGAATTCAAAAATATGTGGAGAGGCTCAGGAACCTACAGGACAACTTTAAACATTTTAACATCCAAATCATAAGGGTGCCAGAAGTAGAAGAGGAAAAGTAAGAAATTGAAAACTTATTTGAAAACATAATGAAGGAGAACTTCCCCAATGTGACAAAGGAAATAGACTTCCAGGAAGTCCAGGAAGCTCAGAGAGTCCTAAAAAAGTTGGACCCAAGGAAGCACACACCAAGGCACATCATAATTACATTGCCCAAGATGAAAGATAAGGGGAGAATCTTAAAAGCAGCAAGAGAAAAGGAGATAGTTACCTGCAAAGGAGTACTCATAAGACTATCAGCTGATTTCTCAAAAGAAACCTTGAAGGCAAGAAGGGGCTGGAAAGAAGTATTCGAAGTCATGAAAAGCTACATCCAAGATTGCTCTATCTAGCAAAGCTATCATTTAGAATGGAAGCACAAATCAAGTGCTTCCTGGATAAGATCCAGTTAAAGGAGTTCGTCATCACCAAGCCCTTAATATATGAAATGTCAAAGGAACTTTCCTAGGAAAAGAAGATCAAAAACTATGAATAGTAAAATGACAACAAACTCACAACTATCAACAACCAAACCTAAAAGAACAAAAGCAAACTAAGCAAGCAACTAGAACCGAAACAGAATCACAGAAATGGAGATCACATGGATGTTTATCAGCAGGGAGGTGGAGGGGGCAGAATGGGGGGAAACGGTACAATAAATAAAAAGCATAAATAGTAAGTACAAAATAGATGAGGGGAGGTTAAGAATAGTGTAGGAAATGTAAAAGGCAAAGAACTTATATGTATGACCCATGGACATGAATTAATGGGGGGGATGCAGGTGGGAAGGGTGGTGCAGGGCAGAGAGGAATAAAGGGAGGAAAAATGGGACAACTGTAATAGCATAGTCAATAAAATATATTTTAAAGAATAAAAAATGTATACACTTGGTATCCCAAATAAGGTGAGATTGAAATGATTAAATTGTAACCAGAGTGGCCCTGGTCAGTTGGCTCAGTTGATTGGACCATCATCCCATACACCAAAAGTCTGCAGGTTCAATTCCCAGTCATGGTGCACCTAGGTGGCAGGTTTGATCCCCAATCCCGGTGCATACGGGAGGCAATGGGTTAATGTTTTTCTCTCACATCAGTGTTTCTCTTTGTCTCTGTCTCTGTCTCTGTCTCTGTGTCTCTCTCTCTCTCTCTCTCTCTCTCTCTCACCCTCTTCTTCTCTTTCTAAAAATCAGTAAACATATTTTCAGGTGAGGATTTAAAAAATTGCAACCAGAGTGATATCACAGGGTCAAGGGAGAAAGATGCTGGGGGTTCTGAGGAGAGAGGTTGAGGAAGAAATGCAAGAAGCATCAGCACCTTGGATATAACTTCTGCCCAAGAAGAGGGGTATGTTTCCAGGAACAACTCTTTAAGTTACAGGAAATGCAACCTTTAAATTCTCTACCAATCCTGAGGCCAAAATTAGGGAAACAGTCAAGAAAATAAATGCAGAACAATTTTGACAATAAATATCCTCAATTAGAATTTTGCAGAATGCACCCTATAGGAAAGTGAAGACCTAAAAATCCAGCATTACTGATAAATCTGTGCAATAATAAAGCTAAATAGCAAAGTGGCAAGAGCTATAGCAATATGGTTTATGGAAACTCATACTTGAAGTGGAAATTTTGTGTAACCACCAACAGATAAACTAAGATTTTTTTAAGGAACTATTCATTCCTCTATAAGCAGACCTAGAATTATGAACTGCATTGATTAAATTCCGATTGCACTACATAATCCAGTAAGTTTAAACAAAAATAAATTTAATATTGTAAACCCAGAGATTATAGAATTGGAGGGCTGAAGGAACCAATAAATGGATGATTCCAGGCTGAAATTTTAAGAATTACTCTCAAAAATCACAACTGGGAATGGGTCCACCAAGGAGGCTGCTGCCATAGCTACTCACTCCTGAACCACGATCTGTAACAATAAAATGGATCAGTGCCAAATAAAAGCCTCGCATGCATTTAATTAGTAGAACCTTAGCAGGCACAGAGCCTCGGCTGCAAGGAAGTCTGGAAAACGTGATTGCTGGTGTCCCATCCTCCTCAGGGCAAGAAGACACATCTATAAGGGCGTTGGAGCGGGTGTAGAATAGGACAACCCATAGTACCTTCTTCTAAACCAAGACAAAAAAAAATAAAACAAAGAGGATCTGGGCAAGACCAAAAGAATTACAGTTCTCCTAGCCACCTTTGGCTAAGACTTCCAGTTATCAGTAAAAAGGAATTATAATTAACACAAAGCCACACTATGGATTATGTCCACTTTGCTATTATGTATGCTTGCTCAAATTTTTATTGTAAGCTGCAAATATTTTACTCCAGAATGTAGGTTCATCAGTTCTCATCTGGTCCCTTTGCTGCCATTATTAGATCCTGAATCGAAAGAGCCCTCCCAGGTGGAGACAGCATGGTGATTTGAAAAAACAAGGGCTTTGGAATCAGAAAATCCGAAGTCTGAGTTCTAGCATCAGTGCTTATGTAACCTAAAGGCAGGTGGTTACTAAATTCATAGAAAATCCTATTTCTCTTCTATAAAAATGAAGATGTTGTTACCCACCTTCAAAGTCGCTGCGATAACTGAGATCTGGTCAATAGTTTCTAAAACAGTCTGGCACAGGGCTGATTCTCAATAAACATTTAGTGTTTTCTTCCATTCCTGTTCATATCAGTTAACCAAAAAATTCCCAAGTAACAGCTGTACAAAAGTTCTGTGGCCCCAACTAAAGCAACTGGTGAGTGTCGCTCCTGATGCAACAATGCCTGAACTGAACCTCTTCCTGGTTGAAAGTTTCTCTGACTGAAGAACAATCCCTTAGGTCCACGAAGACTCTAAATGAGTTTGAGATCTTTAAGCAGATTTCAAGTAACCCTTCACCATTATTTACCAAAATGACACAGTGGCCCCATTAAAATTTAGAAAGAATTCCAACAAGAGCATGGAACTGTGGGAAGCCAGACAATAGAACAGAGGAGGTCTGGGGAGTTGCACCTGTGAAAGACTAAAGGCGGAGGAAGCAGGTGAGGATGGGAGAAGCTTTCAGTCCATGATGCAATCTAGCCCATGAGAAAGAAGAGGGGAGGAGAAGCAGGATTGAGCAGGCAAAGCCTCGGACCACGGGACAGTCCTGACAAAGTCTGGCCCACAGAAACTCCAAAGCAAGAATTTCCTGGCAGAGGGACATTTCCTGGTGGAGGTGACCTGCATGAGGGAGAATTAACTCTGGCATTCCCACCGTACTCGGTCATTGGTTGGGTCTCTCCAGAAAGAGGTGGCCTCACTTTTCCAAGCTGAAGGGGACCCTGGTGGCACTAACAATGGAAACCAGTCAGCTCACTGTCTCCCATGCAGCTGAAGGGCAAGTTCTTTCTGGAAAGTGGGCCATCTCCATGGTTGCCACAACTTAAAGAAATTGAAAGGTAATTATTTGAACACCATCAAAAACACTACCATAGTCAAACACCATTATATAAGAACTGAAAGTTAACTGTAATTAGAAGTTGTTGATTTCCTCATTTAGTAAGTACTGTAATGGGTGTTTATTCTGAGCCAGGCTCCAGTCTAGGCACTGGGGTTATGACAGGGATGAAGACCAAGATTCCTGCTGTAGTGAAGCTTTTGGTGAAAAAGAAGCAAAAAGCCCAAAACGAACAAAAACAATGCAATGTACTAACAGAATGCATGAATACTTTCAATTAGATACCTTTAATTGGGTGGTTGGGTGAGTGCTGGAGGCGATGTCCTAGAAAAAAAAATGGTATTTGATTAACAAAAGGACACCAATTGCACAGAGTTCTTGGGGAGGCTTATTCCAGCAGTTAACAACTGGTGTGTGGAGCAGGAAGAACCAGCTACCAATCCCCAAGGATGACACTCCCACTGCTTAAAGGATGACAAAGATTATAACAGTGCCAACCAACCCAATTGGGAGCCCACAGACCTCTGTCTGCTACATCTTCTGTGGGTTCCGGGTCACCATGAAGGACTCAGCATACAAGGCACCAGTTGGGATAATACTTTACTCACACAAGAGAAGAGATGCAGCAAAACCTGCATTGGTAGTGTGTCGTGGTCTCCCTCCGCCGGAGGCTCCCTCCTGATGGCTAACACGTGGTGAAGGGCTGTGCACACCCCTCCTGTGCTGTAGGCAAAGACCCCATTCCCTTTCCATGGGGAGAGAGAGCAGATATACTGGTGGGGCTGGTCAGGTGTCAGATGACATGCATACTTGAACAATGCAAGGAAATGTATGGCAAATCTAGAACAGGGAAAAATTTGTCCTGGTAAGAAAAAAAAACTGAAGCTAATAGCTCAACTCAGGTTTCAATAGGAGAATGTTTCAGGTGCAGGGCATTGATTGAGCAACTCTGAGCAGGGGTGGCAGGTTACATGGTGGCAGATGAAAATAAGGTGAGGATAAACTATGATAGAAAATTCTAAAGATTCCTGATCCAACTGGGAAAGGGGACTAAAATCTTTAAAACTAAGGATAACATCTAGATTTTTGGTTTTAGTAACTCAGAAGATGGTAGTTCCATTATTGAGATAGGATCAAGGAGGGAGAATCAAGAATACCAATTCGCAAATACAATAGATCCAATCTATTAGATTCTCAAAAGCATAAATGATAGAAATTATGGGAAAAGTAAGGAAGGAAGGAAGGTGAGCAAGAAACGAAAACTTATTTGGACCTGATCTCTTTTTTTTCCTTTCTATCTTTCTTTTCTTTCTTTATTTTCCTTCCTTCCTCCCTCTCTCCCTCCCCCCTCCTCTTTCTTTCTTTCTTTCTCCTTCCTTCCTTCCTTCCTTCCTTCCTTCCTTCCTTCCTTCCTTCCTTCCTTCCTTCCTTCCTTTCTCTCTCTCTCTCTCTCTCTCTCTCTCTCTCTCTCTCTCTCTCTCTCTCTCTCTCTCTCTCCCCCCGTACTTAGAGGAAGGATCTTTGGATGGGGATAAAACTAGGGATCCGTACACCAAGTGATTCTAGAACACACGCTGGCACCACAGTCAAAACTATTCCTATGCTACACTCAGGCACACACAGGAGATGCTAAGTTGAAGACTTTAGGTTATTAAGTCTACCTACAGCTATTCCACTTTTCAGTGGTTTGTTTTCAGGGATAAAAGGTCGATTCCAGGCTGCTAAACCTCAAACAGTCACCTATTGTGGCAGTCTCTCATCTTGTGAAGCCATGAGGCAAAGTTGGTAGGAGGCTCAAATATCAGCTGTAGCTTTGTTCTTCACAGAAAAGTGTAGCAAGCCCAGCTCAAAAGACTCTTTAGCCATTCTCTTCCCACTGCTCCCTCTGTGTAGTCAAGCAGTGTGCCAGGAGACTGTCTACCTAACCCTTAAGATTATGATGCAGGGAACCCCCATGTCCCATTAATAGATAACCCTGAACTCATCACTGGAAACATGGAGACCTGCCTGCAAATTGGCCAAGATATGTGACTTTCTGACTAAGAAAAAAAATGTTATTTTAGGTATTTGAAGATATATATTTTTTGAGTGTTGCAGTGTTCCCAGCCTCCGCCTTGTCTTCACAATATGAGTTCATATGAATGAAGAGCCCATAACAGAAACCACTGAAGAATCAAGAATGGTACTTCTAAACTGCATCACCTCCAAGAAGCTCTGAATTAAATACATGGGAGAAAATGCTCTACTTACTTCACTCTAAGAGAATGATTTGACCAGCCTGTTCAAATACATAAACTCCGCTAATGTGAAAGTCACAGAAACATATTTTCATGGTTATCTGTGGGTGATTTGAAGTTTATAAAGTCAAACCAACGCAACTGATGACCAGACTGCCCCTTTCAATAGCAATATTTCAGGTTTCTTCTCCACCCTTTTTCAAGATGTGAATTTCTTAAACTCCTGTGTGTTCAGGTTACCCATGGCAGAGGGTTATTAACTCTGATCCCTTTACAATTTGGAACTTCAGTGAAATCTTTCCATTTGTCATTTCTTTAATCCAGCACACATTTGATGCCTCTCAGATTAATTTTGGTGATGAATCTGATTTCAAAGAACATTCATCCAAAGTTGAACCCATGCCCCTGCTAATGTATTTCAGTACTTTTACTAATAGCTTTAGAGGGCTTTTTAATTTATATTTCACTGTATATTAAAATATCCTCCTTCATCATGCCTGCCTCTCCATGAGAACATTTTTCATATTTCAGATTAGAACACTAAACACGAGAACTAAATGGATGAGATCATTTTAAATATTATGCAGATACCCACACAGGTCAGATGTTTTAATGTTTTCTCATCTCTAATTTATTTCTGTACTTGTTGAATGTAGCTTCTCATATGTCCTTTTAAGTATCTTCTCAATTTTAATGACATTTTAGAAAATTATTTGAGTATGTTCTGTATGTAGAAGTTTTTGTGTAATAGAAAAAGGCCATGAGGGTAATGAATTAGAAACTGTTGTGGTTTGGAGTTTTTAGCACAATAAGGACATGCAATTCTGCCATCAGATATTCACTGGTCTTGGGCAAATCACTAAACCTTTTTGTAAAATGGGTCAATGATGCTTATCACACCACTATCTACTCAATTCTTTCCCAAGACAAAACTCAGAGCAATCTGTGTCCTCCCACATTTAACCACATTTCAACTGTATATAGTCTTCTCCTGCCCCCATTATTTTTCAGTTCTGTCCCCATCACTTCAACCCTAGCATCCGTTTTCTGGTTCAAGCCTCTATCATTCTTCATGCTGATGGCTGCTGCAGCTTCCTACTTGGTCTTCCTGATTCCTCTAAGACTAAGATCTGATCATACCACTCACCCACAAACCAACAAATAAATCCACCCTTAGCCTCCTTCCCTACAAGAGACTCAGTTCAATTCAATAATCATATCTTGAATATCTCCCAAATTCCAAAAACTCCTCACCTAGACAACAAAATACCCGCAAGAGCTATTGACTGGACCAAATTGAGAATCAGATGCAAAGGTGCAGGGCAACACCCTCTGATCAAGTATATATTGTTATTAATGTATATGTATTCAGAGATTTTTTTTTACTGACAAAAGAAAGGAGAAGAAAATCATGCATTAATTGTGCATTAATCATGATGCCATGCTGGCTGGGTGGCTCAGTTGGTGAGAGCATCATCCATATACCAACAGGTCAGGGGTCCAATCCTCCCTCAGAGAGTTCAAGCAGAAGGCAACAGATTGATGTTTCTCTCTCTCTCTTTCTCTCTCTCACCCTTCCTCTCTCTCTAAAATTAAGAAACATATCCTCAGGTGAACATTACTACTACTACTACTACTATTAATAATAATAACAATAATAACAACAATAATGATACCTGTGTAATAGTGGAAGAGATAAAGTCAGAGGAAAGAATGGGATGGTAAATGCCTCTCCTTTGGGCTTGGGGGATGGTTATAAGCCCTAATGAGGGAAGAATTTATGATACAAGCTAAAGAGTTTACAGGGGAGTCTGCAAGAAGTATAACCTCATAGACAGAGTTCTCTCCCTTTCTCTCTCTCCCTCTCTGTCTCCCCTCCTTCTCTCTTTCTCATACACACATACACACACATTCACATAAAATGGAATAGAGGTGAGAGCCTTATCAATCCCCATTCCCAGTCATAGATCAGAGGATAGATTTGACACAGAGAGTTGAGGGTGGCCACAGCCAACATACCTGGCTAGTCAGAGAATGTCTGGTGGAGGGCACAGTTAGCAGTGGCAAGCTCAAGCAACCTAGTTAAAGATACAAAAGCAGAAATAGGAGCAAATGATCCTGAGTCCAGGTGAGACCCATGCCTGGTAGAGATGGGTCCACAGAAACACCTGGAAGAGAATTCAGGCATGGGGCACCCCCCAAATTAGATAGCAATGAAAAGCCATGAGAATCGAAATCTTAAACGCTAACATGACCCCACTGTACTCAGCAGTGGGCAAGGCCTAGGGCATCTCATGGCAGACCCATCTCCCCACCTCCTCCTCGGCCTCTTGTGGATAACCCATGTCCCTGAAGCCTGTGCTCACATGTTTCTGAGTATTTTTACTACAGTAACTTTTCTTTTTTGCCCCCAGGTAATAATATCCCACTCATTCTACAAGGTTTACCTTATCTGACTGCTTCTCCATCAACCCTTCCCTCCACTGTATGTTATCAACTCTCCCAAAAACCCTCCAGGAAGAATTAATCACTCTCCCTACTCTGCCCCCTCACACTTAGTACATACATTGTACTTTCCAATTATATCCTCAATTGCGTATGTGCTTATTCTTCCGCTAGGTTGAAAGCCAGAGACTAGACTTACTCAATTTCCAAACTCATTTTATGAGGCCATTATTATCCTGATACTAAAACCAAACAAGGATTCCACAAGAAAGGAAAATCACAAGCCAATATCCCTGAGGAATGTACATGCAAAAATCCTCAACAAAATATTAGCAAACTGTATTTGACAATACATTAAAATCACCAGGCATTGTGATTGGCTGGGATTTATTACATTGACGCAAGAATGGTTTACCACATTAACAGAATGAAATAAAAATTACATTATCATCTCAATTGATGCAGAAAAAAATATTTGACAAAATTCAACATCCATTTGTAATAAAAGTTCTCAACAAAGTGGGTATAAAGGAAAGATATCTCAATATAAAAAGGCCATATATGACAAGCCCACAGTTAACTTCATACTCAACAGTGAAAAATAGAAAGCCTTATGCCTAAGATCAAAAACAAGACAAGGATGCCCACACTCATAACCTTTATTTAACATAGTATTGGAAGTCCTAGATAGAGCAATAGGCAAGAAAAAGAAATAAAAGGCATCCAAATTGTAAAGGAAGAAGTGAAACTGTCACTATTTTCAGATGACATTACACCATATATAACCATAAAAACTCCAAAAAAGTTGTTAGAACTAATAAATGAATTCAGTAAAATTGCAGAATACAAAATTAATACTCAAAATCTTTTGCATTTCTATATACCAATAAACTATCAAAAAGACAAATCAAGAAAACAATCCCATTTACAATGGCATCAAAAAAGAATTAAATACCTAGAAGTAAATTTAACTAAGGAGGTGAAATATCTGTAGTATATTAAAAACTAGAAGATACTAACGAAATAAATTAAAGACACAAATAAATGGAAAGATATTCTGTGTTCATGGATTGGAAGAACCAATATTGTTAAAATGTCTATACTACCCAGAGCAATCTACAGATTTGATGCAATCCTCATCAATATTCCAAAGGTATTTTTCAAAGACATAGAAAAAATAATCCTAAAATTTGTATGAAACCAAACACACACACACAAAATAAATAGCCAAAGCAATCCTGAGAAAGAAGATCAAAACAAGGCATCATGTGCCCTGATTTTAAACTATGTTACAAAGCTATCATAATTGAAATGGTATGGTATTGGCATAAAAACAGACAAATAAATCAATAAAAGAGAAGAGAGAGCTCAGAAATAAATCTACGCATATGTGGTCAATCAATTTTAAAAAAAGGAACCAAGAACATACAATAGGGAAAGGACAATTTCTACAATAAATGGTGTCAGGAAAACTGGACAACCACTTGCAAAAGAATGAAATTCAACCAATATCTTGCATCATTCACAATAATTAACTCAAAATGTATCAAAGATTTAAATGTAAGACCTGACACCATGAAACACCTAGAAGAAAACCTAGGTGGTAAGCTTCTTCACGTAGGTCTTGGTGATGATATTTTGAACCAACCCCCCCCCAAAAAAAAGCAAAAATAAAGAGTGGGACTACATCATACTAAAAAGATTATGCATAGCAGAAAACAAAGAAACAAAAACACATTAACAAAATGAAAAGAAACCTACTGAGTACGAGAAAATATTTGCAATTCATATACCTGATAAAGAGCTAATATCCAAAACGTACAAGCAGAGAACTAATACAACTCAATAGCAAAACAAAACAAAAAAAATAAAACAATCTGATTTAAAAATGGCCAGAATTTCTGAATAAGCTTTGTTCCAAAGAAGGTATAAAAATCCACAACAAACATACAAGATGTTCAATATAATAATCATTAGAGAAATGGAATGAAACCCACAATGAGTTACAACCTCATACCTTTAAAATGGCTATTAAAAAAAAGAAATAACAAGTGTTGTGATGTTGTGAAGAAAACAGATCCCCTGTGCACTTGTAAATGGGTGAAGCCACTATAAAAAACAGCATGGACGTTCCTCAAAAAATTAAAAATAGAACTACCACATGATCCAGGAATTCCACTTTCAGGTATTTATCCAAAGAAAATGGAAACACTAACTCCAAAAGATATATGTACCCCCATGTTCACTGGAATATTATTCAGCCATAAAAAATAGTATCTTGCCATTTACAACAATAGGTATAGACCTCAACGGCATTACGCTAAGTGAAATAAATCAGACAGAGAAAAACAAATACTATATAATCTATCTTATAAGTAAAATCTGAAAGAAAAAAATCTCACAGATATAGAGAACAGATTGGTGGTTTCCGGAGGTAGTGGGGTGGGGATAGGAGAAATGGGTGAAGGGGAACAAAAGGTAAAAAGAAAAAATATATATATTAAATGGCTGTTAAAGCCTGCCAAATAAAGTGCATTTTCTCTTGTGGGCAGATTATTTCTAGAGCTGTGCATAGGTCACTGCACTGAGGGTTGTGTTTTTTTGTAATGGGGAGCAGAAATGAGCTAGACCTGTATCTCTGCACAGACTTTAAAGTCTTAAGATACAAAAACACTTTCGGTGTGCAGAAGACACATTTAGTCTGCTCCTGGCCCTTTCATTGTGTACTGACTTGGCTCTGTCAAAGGCCAGAGGAAGCCAGGGAGAAGTCTAACCGCAGAAGTAAAGGAAAGTGTGTGGGTTTCCAGACATGCCCATTGTGATGTTTTCATGTACAGGAAGAAAAAAGTCAACACAAACTGACTTAAACAATAAGGAGTTACTATATAACTAACAAGCAGCCTAGAGCCAGGGCTTCAAGTAGGGTATTATCAGGGCACTGATTCAGTTTCCTGTAATCCTGCCTGTCTGTCACCAGCCACCAAATTTTCAAATTTAAAAAAAAAAAAAAAGAAGAGGCAAGGAGAACAAATAAAAACCACTTTTAAAATTCCGCTTGCTGTCACCACCTTAGCAGATAACTTTCTACCACGTGACAGAGCTGTAGGACTAGACATAGGACAGGAGAATGTTGATGGAGACAGATCCTCACAGAATGAGTCTGGCCACATTCAGGAGCAGCAAGAAGGCCTCAGGGCGGAGGGAAACAATTTTTCTGAGTAGTTTTCCTTTTTTGATTTAGAATAAATCAGTTACTTTGGCACCATGTACAAACAACTTTTTAAAAGTTAATTGGTTCAGGAACTATGTGTGCTTTCTACTTTTCTATTTTTCTCAGTAAATAACTAGATGCGTGATCCCTAGTAAGCCACTTAATCTCTCTAGGTCTTCATTTCTTTATGTAAAATAGGAAGGACAGAACATAATGGCATTTAATTTTCCTCTCAGCCATTAAATCTTAATTCTACTCCAAATCAGATGGTTTCTACTTGCCTCATGCCATCTAACCAGTCCCACCATTTCACAAAATATAATTTATCTTTCTTCCTTCCAATATTTTAAATCTTCCTCAAATTATCTCATTAAATGAAGAATATTTTTTGCCCTGGCTGGTGTGGCTCAGTGGATTGAGGGCCAGTCTGCAAACCAAAGAGCTGTCAGTTGGATTCCTGGTCAGGGCGCATGCCTGGGTTTCAGGCCAGGTCCCCAGTGGGGGGCGTAAGAGAGGCAACCATACATTGATGTTTCTCTCTCTCTTTCTCCCTTCCTTTCCCTCTATAAAAATAAATAAATAAAATCTTTTTAAAAAGAAAAATATTTTTCTACATCATGACAGCTGTATTTTTTTTTTTTTTTTGCCTAGGAAGCATTCTTTTCATAATACAACCACATACTTTGTTTCAATTTACATGATAAAGAAAAACAACAAATTATCTCTTTGCTTCTATTCCTCTTTCTCAAAGGTCACCATTTCATTATCTTGGGGACCTCCTTAAAAAAAAAACAAGTGTGCTAAGATGAAAAGTTTTCTTTCTAAATTCTGTAACTTGAAAGGAGATAAATTATGCCAAGAAAACCTTTACTTATGGCAGTTTCTGTTTTAAACATCTTGTAAGAGAAAAAAATAAAACTTCTAAGACAAAGAAAAATATAGTTTGTTCCATGATAATACTGATATGATCAAGTAGACATCAGACTATGGGATTAAAAGAATTGAGTTTTAGCTTCTTAAATTTCTTATTTTTTTCTACAAAAGGAAAAAAAAAATCCCCAGCCATAACCAGAGCTGGCAGTCGACTGCTCTTCACAGGTGCAGCTACGTCTGCTTGTTCATGGCTGGCCCCCTTTCTGATTGATCAGGCCGCTGTTCTGATTGATTGGTACTCATGCCATACGGTTGTTAAATATTCCATTATTGCCCCTGCCAGTAACTCAACAACAGAAATACTGTGGTTGCTGACTTGTTGATTTGGAATAAGTAACAGAATGATGCAAAATGAGTAAGGGAAATGGAGAGAAAAAAAGGAATGGAGGCCTGAGGGGAGTTCCTGCTGGCACATTTTGATATTTTACACTTATCGTATACAGAGTCCAAGGATTAGATTTTAAAATTAACAAGCTCTGTAAACTACTATGCATAGGACTCTATTAAAACAAATAAACTGAACTAACAACCTGTTCTCAACTCTGTTTACACTGAAGTTTATTGTATTTGAACTAGCACAGCCCAGTTGTCAAAAACTTAAAACAGCAGAGTACCAGAGGTAGCACAAACCTCCCTTCTGTCAGTTAATTGTCTCTCTTTCATATTTAAGTGATATTTTCCAGGACATCAGTGAAGTCTTTCAGTGTCTGGAAAGAAGTAATTTATTAACCAAAACCCCAGGTTTATTCATCTCCCATGGATGAATACTTTGCATTTAGGAAGTAGTTTAGATTGTTCTTCTAAGGTCAAGGATTTGACCAATGTTACCATCATTTTATTTAAAAGAGTTCTCATGTTTACGTAAACATCAACTTTGACACACTGGTTAACCTGTAAGGAAGGCTCCTCTGGCCCTACCCAAGTGGTTCATTTGTTTGGAGCATCATCCTATAGCATCACCTCGTACTCCAAAACGTTGTGGTTTCAATTTCTGGCCAGGGCGTATACCTAGCTTGCAGGTTCAGTCCCTGGTCAGGGTGCATAGAGGAGGCAACCAACTGATGTTACTCTTTCACATTGATGGTTCCCTCTCTCTCAAACCAATAAAAACATATCCTTGGGAGAGGATGAACAAATATATAAAAAAAGAAGAAGAGTTCTCTGTAATTGCTAAGCTTTTTACTGACTTCCAAATTTCCAAACATAAAAATTTATCATTATTTCTTAATTCACATTCTACCTTATTTCCAAATAAATTTTTAAAAGATTATACATAAAATATAGTAAGCAAATAAATGAAAAGGCCATATGTTAGAACTTCTTTGCCCCAAGAAAAAAAGTGACTCTAATAAAATTTAATATTTTTGTTAGAAATAAAAAATAAATAGAAAACTGGGGACATAATTACACAATTCATTTTTCCTGCTTGAAAAAAATGTTCTAGGTGATTTGAAGAAGCAATCTCCTCGGAACCAAAGCTAGAGAGTAATTCTTTGGATCCTTTAAAAGACAGCACTGTGTAAGTGAAAAATATTCTCAAAAAGCATCCTCATGAAAGAATTGGGCTTCTTGGATTATGGTCAAGTAGCGTTCATTAAAACGACCTTATTACTAAGAACAATTATAAAATAGATAAAATGCAAAAAACATTTTTTTAGGCATTAAAAAAAAAAAAAAAACTGAAGCAGCTACAAGATCTTGTACAAAAGATGCCCTGGCTGGTGTGGCTCAGTGGATTGAGTGTCGGCCTTTAAACCAAAGGGTCGCCTGTTTGATTCCCAGTCAGGCCACATGCCTGGGTTGCTGGCCAGGTCCCCAGTCCAGGGCACACAAGATGCAAACACATATTTATGTTTCTCTATCTTTCTTTCTCCCTCCTTTCCCCTCTCTCTAAAAATAAATAAATAGAAACTTTAAAAAAAAAAGAGAGAGAGATCTTGGACAAAAGAGAAGTATAGGGAAGAAAGCCAACATTTTGTGTCATGTTTTCCATAAACTATTTCCTATGTTTAAGTTTCCTGTGTTAAGAAGGTTAAGAAGGCAAGCATAGAGCAGTATTTAAATCACACCCAAATTTAGATAAAGCTTGTCAAGTGTAAATCTTCCTGTGCAACCCCTTGAATACGGTTTTTCTCCATCTGAAGACCTGTTAATTAAAGATACAAATTATCTACACCACACACCCTCAAAATATAATGCTAATACCAGGGTATTATAACTGTCATGGACACCGTCATTCATAAGTGGGGGTCAGAGGGTTGGGATGGAGGACCTAAGGGGACAAGACACAGCAGTCACAGGTCCAAAGCATTCTGAAATCCATTGAGACATATGTTTTGGGTTTCTTGATTAGGACTCCATTCTGGTAATTGTTTTCTAAGGCTTTTGGTTCCACCCTCTGGAGTTTTATCTCATCCTTCTTGGTTTTTAATTCCAAATTTCTTTCCCCACAAGAAATGGCCCATGTTTGCAGCTAAGTGGCTTTCTCAGCCTGCTTCCTGCCACATAAAATTAGAGATCCAGAAGCTCTTTTCATTGTGAACTAATTCCATGCTTTTGAGTCCAGGATTATGATGCTTATGTCAATACAATTCCCTTAAAGATGTATGGACTTCCTACAAATAATAGTGGGATTCACTTCATTAGACAAAAGCTCCACTCAGAAATCTTTTTGATATAGGCCCCAGTCTGCCTTGTGCTGAAAGTCAGAATGCTAAAGAATAACATCCTTAAGATTCTTAGAAAAAAAATTGTCTAATTCTAAGACACACTCTTAAATTTTTCTGAAATCTTAACAATGTGTCTTACAGCTGCACCCTTGAGATAATCTTTATCCTGAGATCAGGTCTTATAATGAGAGCTTTTGCAATATGGAAAGGCTGGGAATAACATACAATTTTACTTTTACACTCAGTAAGCTCTGGATCCTTTGTATTTTCTCTAATTTTGGCATCAAACTGAAAAAGTTCATTTTTAGCACCTCTCTCTTTTTCTCTCCCTTGTATAATACTTTATCATACATGGCTAAAAATAATCAGTTAGCACTTCTGACATTCTTTCTGAAAATCTCTTTACACAGGTTCACTTTTTTATTAGGTACATTTCTATTGTCCATGTTACCTCAGGCAACAGTTACCTAATTTTCCCCTACCAGATCACATGGATTACTTTTCTTCTAGCCTCTACTAATAGCCTGCCCACTGTCCTTCCAGTTTCATCAACAATTCCAGCCTCCTCTTTCCTCCTGGCCCCAAAGCTCATGCCACATGTTTTAAGGCTTTGTTTCAATCATATCCTACTTCTAGGTATTATTTTTCAATTTCTAACCACACCATAACTTTATGTCTTAAAATAAGTTATTCTTAGCTCTCATAGCACTGTGCATGGACTGCCTTCAACCACACAGTTCATGCTTAGGGTCTCTCTCACAGTTGAGTGACTCGCTCGTAGAGTGGAGGGCTATATTCACATGAAAGCTGGAATAGGCTAGATTCCCGAATGGCTTATTCACTTGTATACCTGGAATCACAGATACATTCTTATCTTCTCTCTATATATCTTTCTCTCCTTCCCTCTTCTTTTGCTCCCTCCTTCCCTCCTTACCTTTGTCCCTCTCTACTCACCCCTCTCTCCCCCTCACCCTCTTTTCTCTCCACTGGAAATACCTTCCAAGATCTTCTAGGGCTTCTCCATGGGGCTTGATTGTCTTGTAGCATGGTAGTCTCAGAGATGTTGCACCTCTTAACAGTAAGCTTCTCAAAGAACACATCTCAAGAGTGAGTGTCCTAAGAGGCCAGGTAAGCACCAAGACTTATGCCTGAACCTAAGAAGTCACACAGTGAGAAAGCTGATATACTCTACTGGTCAAAGTGAGTCAGGAGGCTACCCTACATTAAAGGGGAAAGACAATATAAGAGCAAAAGTACAAGAAGGAATGATTCATTAGAGAGACATCTTTGGAGACTAGCTTACATATAAAATGATTGAAAAACAATAAGAGAACTCTGAAAACCAGTTCCATAAAATATGACACATTATTTTCAAAGGAGCAACAATAAGACTGATACTGACTTTTCAAAAATAAGATGATGGCATTTTGGAAGATAATAGCATTTTTAAGTGCTGAAAGAAAATAGTCACCAATGTGGAGCTATAAATCTAACAAAAATATCTTACAAAAATAAAAAATATATAAAAAGATATTTTACAACACCAGAAAAGAACATCAAATTATTAGAATTAAATTTTTAAAAAATGTGTAAGACTTCTACACTGAATGAGAGAATTTTAAAAGACCTATGGATTCAGTGCAATCAAAATAGAAATTCAAGCCAATACTTTTACAAAAATTACTGATTTTCCTTATGAAAATAAGTAAAAAATAAACAGAGTAAGCTAGAAGAACAAAGCTGGGGCCTTATTCCACCATGTATCAATGCCTATAATAGTGTCAGGGTGGCATAATGCAGGAATAAAAAAACTGACTCTTGGAACATAACAGAGATGTCAGAAACAGACATACATATAAATGGTCATCTAATTAATAACAATGGCAAAGCTGTAATTCAGTAGGGGGAGATGTATCTTGTCATAAATGGTGCTGGGTCCATTAGATAGCCATATAGAAAAAAAAAAAACTGTGAATTGAGCCCTATTGTGGATTGATTGTTTCCCCCAAAATTCATATGTTGAGCCCTTAATTCCTAATGTGATTGCATTTAGAAATAGGGTCTTTAAGGGTGTAATTAAGATTCAATGAGGTCACAACATTGGGGCCCTAATCCAATGAGGCTGGTGTCCTTAGAAGAAGAAGAGACACCAGGAATTCACAAAGAAAAGGCCATGTGAGGACATAGAGAGAAAGCAACTAACTATAAGCCCAGGAGAGAGGCCCCAGGAGAATACAACCCTGCTGGCACCTTGATTTTGGACTTCCAGCATCCAGAAGTATGAAGAATAAATAATTTTTGATGTTTAAGCCACCCAGCCTATGATATTTTATTATGGCACCCCTTGCAGACTAACAGAGATTTTTGTGCTCTGAAGTGGGGTGCTAATGAAACAAATACCTAAATATGCGGAAGTGGCTTTGGAACTTGGTAATGGGTAGAAGCTAGAAGACTTTTGAGTCACAAGTTAGAAAGAGACCAGAGATTGTTGGTAAGAATGTGGACACTAATGGTGATTCTGGTAAGGGCCCAAACAGAAAGGAGGAACATATTATTGCAAAATGGAGAAAGGGTGATTTTTTCAGAGTGGCAAAGAACTTGGCTGATTGTGTTCTAGTGTTTGATGAGGGGAGTAGTTATGAGTATGAAATTGAATATTTCCCTGGGAAGATTTCTATACAAACTGTTGAAGGTGTGTCCTGGTTTCTCCTTACTGTTATAGTACAATGTAAGAGAAGAGAGATAAATTAAAGAAATTGTTAAGCAAAGTGAAACCCAGAATTAAAGACTTGGAAAATTCTCAGCCTATCCATATTTCAAAAGATGAGAAAGCACATTTCAAAGAGACCACCAAAGTGTAGCTGGACAATCACTCCATAAAGAGATTATCCTTGGAACTAAGGATGATTCTCCTTCATCTCAGTAGAAGCCAGAAAGAGGGACAGGATTTTATCAGGAGAAACAGTGCCAGCTTGAACCAAAGGGGACAGGTTCTAGACAAAATGAAGGAGGCTTTCAGTCTTCTGTGATTCCACAAGATGAAAAAATGAAGTTATTTGACTGTCAACATGTGTTATCCTTTAGAAAAGGGGGGGATAAATGATCCTGAAGGTGATTCAGAGGTGAGCAGTAATGCCACTGCCACCAGTGTCCCAGATGGCACAGACCCACAGGATGAGGCTGTGTCCTCCCTGGGTTTCAGAGGGCCAGACTGCTGACAGCTAGTGCCTCACAGACAAAGCCACCACCCAAAGCCCCAGGTGTAAGGCTGCTGGCTAAGGCTATGGAGGGGATGCTGCTGCCCCAGAGAGCAGAGCATCAAGCCAAAGAGGACTATTCTTGAGCCTTAAGATCTAGTGGAATTTGCCTTGTTAGATTTTGGCACCTGCCATCTCTTTCTTTTTTACAATTTCTCTCTTTTGGAATGGGAATGTCCATCCTCTGCCTGTCCCATCACTGTATTTTGGAAGCATGTAACTTGTCTGGTTTAACAGGTTGAGAGAAAGAAATATATGCTCAGGAGAAATCATACCTCCAGTCTCTCCCACATCGGATTTAATTGATATTTAGATGAGACCTTGGACTTGTAGTTAACACTGAAATTGGTTAAGACTTTAGGAGCTATCAGCATAGAGTGAAGGTATTTTGCATGTGAGAGGGACATGCATTTTGTGTGAAAACATCCATGGCTGCACTATATGTAATCAACCAAAAGTGGCAACTACCCAAATGCCCACCAATTGTAAAATATATAAGCATATATTGGTATATCCACATAACAGAACATTATACAGGTTAGCATCCACTCTGCAAATACAAGAAACAATAATGTTAGGAATCAGGAGAGTTGACACTCTCTGGTGGGGACAGTGACTGAAGGGGAGCACAAAAGAATCCTGGAATGATGCTCATGTTCTGTTTCTTGAGCAGGGTGCTGGTTACACAGGGGTTTTCAGTTTATGAAAAACTCATTGTACTGTGTGTACTTCCTGTATGTATATTATATTTTGATAAAGCTTTTTTTAATAAAGAAGAAGTAAAGGTGTTTTCAGATAAATTAAATACAGAAAATTCATAGCCAGCAGGTCCAGAGTGAAATAATTATTATTGTGAGTTCTTCAGGAAGAAGAAAATTGTCCCAAATAAAAGCAGGGGAAAAAAACTATGGAGAATAACAGAAGATAGTAGATATGTCAAACCACATAAGACAACAAGATTATTTTATTATGAAATATAAAGTATACATAAAATTAAAATACATGACAATACTACAAAAGATAAGAATGGGTTCAAGGCAAACTGTTCTACTTCCTTATATTTTCCAAGAAACAGTAAAAGTCCTAACTCATAGTATGTTCTGTAAAGCTAGTATATAAGTTGTAATTGCTAGGCAAACACTAAAAAAAAATAATAGTTTATAACTAAAGCAAATAAACAATGGAGGAAAATTGTATAGTAATAAATAAAAAGTTGATTAATTCAAAAGAGGGAATAAAAAAGAAAACAAATAGTAAAATAAACTTATGTAAAATAGTAATTTCAAAAATATAAATGAAATAGATATTTTTTATTTTAATATATTTTATTGATTATGCTATTACAATTGTCCCATTTTTTTCTCCCCCTTTTCCCCTCCACCTTGTATCCCCCTCCCACCATCATTCTTTTACCTAAGTTTATGTCCATGGGTCATATATATAGATTCTTTGGCTTCCACATTTCCCATACTACTCTTAACCTCCCCCTGTCTATATTGTACCAACCATTTATGCTTCTTATCCCTGTGTCTTTTCCTTCATTCTTTTCCCATCCCCTCCCTGCTGATAACCTTCCATGTGATCTCTATTCCTGTGAATCTGCCTGTTTTGTTATTTGTTTAGTTCATTTTTGTTTTTTATTTTATTTTAGGTTTGTTATTTTATTTTAGGTTATTGATAGTTGTGAGTTTGTTGTCATTTTACTGTTTGTATTTTTTATCTTCTTTTTCTTAGATAAGTCCCTTTAACATTTCATATAATAAGGCCTTGGTGATGATGAACTCCTTTAACTTAACCTTAACTGGGTAGCACTTTATTTGCCATTTCATTCTAAATGATAACTTTCCTGGATAGAGTAATCTTGGATGCAGGTCCTTGCCTTTCATGACTTGGAATACTTCTTTCCAGCCCCTTCTTGCTGGCAAGTTTCTTTTGAGAAATCAGCTGAGTCTTATGGGTATTCCTTTGCAGGTAACTATCTCCTTTTCTCTGGCTTCTTTTAGGATTCTCTTCTTCATTTTAATCTTGGGTAATGTAATTATGATGTGCCTTGGTGTGTGCTTCCTTGACTGAAACTTCTTTGGGATTCTCTGAGCTTCCTGGACTTCCTGGAAGTCTATTTATTTTGCCAAATTGGGAAAATTCTCTTGAATTATGTTTTCAAATAAGTTTTCAATTTCTAGTTTTTCCTCTTCCCCTATGATTCAGATGTTGGAACATTTAAAGTTGTCCCTGAGGTTCCTCAGCCTATTTTCATTGTTTAGAACTCTTGTTATTCTCTTCTAGTTGAAAGTTTATTTCTTCCTTCTGCTCCAAACCATTGATTTGAGTCCCAGTTTCCTTTCTTTCACTGTTGACCAGTTGGTTCCCTGTACATTTTTCTTTATTTCACTTTTCATAGCCTTCACTTTTTCCTCAACTTTGAGACCATACTCAACATTTCTGTGAGCAACCTGATTACCAGTGTTTTGAACTGTGTATCTGAAAGGTTGGCTATATCTTCATAGCTTAGTTGTGTTTTTTCTGAAGTTTTGATCTGTTTTTTTCATTTGGGACATATTTTTTTTTGTCTCGGCATGCCTGTTACATGATAAGGGGCAGAGCCTTAGGTATTTGCCAGGACTGTACAACCCGCATTACTGCATTGTGGTGCTGTCTGTGGAGGAGGGGCCTGAGAGGAAACAATGCTACTTGCTCAGCTCTGGACTGGCTTTCCAGTCACTTCCTCCACGACCCACAAGCAAATTGGGCCCTTCTGGTGCTGATTCCTAGCTGAGTGGTTTTGTGTACATTCTAGAACCCTGTTGGTCTCTCCAATAAACTCTTTTGTGAGGCTGGGAGTTTCTCCTGCCACCTCAATCCCCACAGTTTTTTCAGTCAGAGTTTTTGAGGCTTTATTCCTGGCACTGGAACCCTGGATTGTACAGTCTGTCTCACTCTCCATTGTTCCTCCTGTTTTATCCACATGCAAATGTGGGACCACCCTCTCCACTTGCCACCTCCTCGCCTGCCAGATCTGCCAGCCACTGCAAAGCAGAGAGTCCCCTCTACCCCGACTGCCCATCTCCACCCCTCCTATTGGTCTGGATGAATGTTTCTTCTTTAACTCTTTGGTCATCGGACTTCCATACATTTTAATATTCTGACAGTTCTGATTATTTTTTTGTTTTTAAATTTGTTTTTGTCTCTCTTTTGGTGGTTCAAGGAGGCAAAGTATATCTACCTATGCCTCCATCTTCTGAAATAGGTATTCTAAGGCTAATATTGTCATACTGCATTTTAAAAAGCATATCCTGCTTATAACAGATATACTTCTAATATATGGACACAGAAATATTAAAAGTCAAAAAATGAAAAGAGATATGTCATAAAGACTAAACAAAGTAAAACTAGGCTAACAACAGGCAAAGTAGATTTTTAAGAAATAATGTTACTATAACACTACTGAACTGTACACTTAGATACAGTTAACATCATAAATTTTAAGTTTTGTATTTTTTACCACAGTCAAAATTTTTAATTTGTTTAAAACAGACAGAAGCGCTTCTAGAGGTATTGGTATTTTATAATGATAAAAGGGTCAATCTATAAGGAAGATAAAACAATTTAAGTTTGCATTAACATAGCATGGCCTCAAAATATATAAAGCAAGTCTAAAAGAATAGGAGAAATAGACAAAAAATATCCTTATGATAAACAAATTGAATTTCATAACTCTGATTCTTATAACATTCTCCACATGATGGCCTCTGGAATAAACCCAAAGACTAGTTCAGTAAAAGCAAGTCCTAGGGAGGGAGGGTAATTAATTTCAGGTGTGCAGGTAAGCAATGGCTAAAGGGGGAAAAGTAAATGTTTAAAGGCTCTTTCTTCATAAAAAATATTAAAATTATATTTTATGACTGCATTGGTACAAACACTAATACAATAAAACTGGGGTTACATTCTTTCTTATAAATGAATGAATGAATGAATGAATAAATAAATAAATTTAAAAATGAATCACATTCAGCTTGCCAGAGAGACTATGGACATATGACCCTATGACCCTTTGTCTTTTTCCCATTCTGTCTTGCTCTTTTTTTTTTCCTTTTTCTTTCTTCCTTCCTTCCTTCCTTCCTTCCTTTCTTTCTGTCTTTCTGTCTTTTTCTCTTTCTCATTTTTTTTTCACCACTGACTATTGAAACACAACAGGCCATAATTCAAGAGAAAACCCTTACTCACTGGGGTGGGAGTGTGGGGCTATACTGTGTTTAGCAAAATATTTGTGAAAAACCATTCTTAGTGACTTACAGTCTCTGTATAACTGTGTTTAGTAATATATGTGTGAAACACTGTGTTTAATGGTGCATGGAATATCTTCTACTCTATTTATTGATATAGGTCTGAAATACTACAGTACAATGTGACTGTTGGCTTTTCCAAAAAGATAGAAAGGTGTGGTAAAAAAAATGTTAGATTTTCAAGTCAGACATACATGGATTAAAACCCCAGTTTGACAATATTGAAACTTGTATCCTTAGATAAATCACTTAACTTCTTTGAATGTTTTTTTTTTTGTCTTAAAATGGGGTAATAATGTCTACCTTTCCAATGTCTGCAAGAATTAGAGATAAGGGACTATCATCAAGCCCATTTCTGGAGCACATACTGACACTCACAGCCCAAAGTCACTTCTCCTTGTAGAAGATCCCTAGGTTTCCAAGCCAAGTTCATTCCACCCGAGTTCAAGTACAATTCCTGACACTAACTCTGCAGGACTTACAGCAAGTTTTTTTCTTCAAGGATGAATTATGCCTAAGATTTTGCAACAAAAACTTAAAACATACTGATAATCAAAGAGTAACTTAGCTATATATGATGTCATTTAAATGTTCCTTTATCCTTTGCTGAAGAAATAATAAAACTTGACTCTTCCTTTCAACTAGAAGTAATAAAGACAGAAGCATAATCTTCACCTTCATTCAGCATGCTCATATTACTCTTAAAATACATATATAAAAGTGTGATAAATGTATTTAAATAGAATTTAAATACATTTATGCAAATAGAATTTGCATAACTTTATTCTCATAAATTGTTTCATTATTTAATAATCATCTTCTGAAAGTCTACTGGTGTCATATAAGATGCTCAGTTAAGGCCCCAGGTATCTGGGCTAGGACAAAGTTGCTCTGCTTTCACTTTAGAAATTGGCTGTGCAAAGACCAGATTTTGAAACCTCCTAACTTTACCAGATACTAAGTATTTTGAAAAAAGAAGAGAGAATCATGGATGAAATAAGATCATAATTTATATTTCCCATTTCTTAAACAAACCCAGCTCAGGTCCCTACAAAACTAAGGGTGAGAAGTTATCTGTCACTAGAAATAACCATCTCCAGTGTCAGTGACATTCAGTGACATTGGAAAATCCATCATCTTCCCAGGCTTCTGTGGACTCAGGTGTTCGGGGTGGGTGGAACTGCCAAGCAAAGAATAGACAAGTACCGAAGAGATCCCTTCTGACAGACAACTGGGTCCCCAACAGTTTCCCAAGCTCTGCTGTCTCCTTCCTCTCTGGGCAGAGCAGGCATTTAGTAAGAAGGGAAGTTCTGTAAAGGGAATTCCCAGGCCTAGTCAGATGTGGACAAACTTTAAGGCTGCTAAAACATGCATTTTATAACCTTCTCACAAAGTAAGTTAAAATTACTAAACCAAAATCTATGGAACTTTTTTTTTCATTAAACCACTTCTTTGGTTTGCTGCAGAAAGCATGGGTTTCAGCTAAGGTTGATGTTTTGTTAGTTAAAAACAACAAAAATTCATAGCATAAAACTAGATTAATTTCTGTGTACTCATGGTTAAAGAACATCTCTAAATGTGAGTCATGAAATTTTTAAAAAACACAAACTTGCATACGTAGTTCAATCATTTTGCAAATTTTAATCTTAGTCTTTCTGAGTGAATGTGAGCAATTGGTTGCATGGTATAAATATGATGGTTTGGATACCAGAAAATAAGAAATAGTAGCTTTAAGGGAGGAAGTTCATGTTAGCTGCAGAAAGGTAGTACTTCCTACCCCAGTTTACTTTAGCTCTCTAGCAAATATATTAGTAGAAGCTGCAGCTCCAAGCATTGTACTAGTTGCTTGATTATTTGACCCATTTTCTAGAATCACTTGTTTGGTCAAATCACAACAGAAGTCAAATTTATATGTGTGACTTTCTTCATTCTCTTATTTCATTTCAATACTACAAGACTATTAATGAGTAGCAAAAATGAACAGTATTCAGGTAACCAAAAAGAAGAAAAAGATTCAGATAATCCACAAAGCTGAACTAAGTCCCAGAATTAATAAATATAAATTATGTATACATTATACATTGAGCTAAGTGAAGACCAGGGCACTAAAACGTCTGCAAACAAGCATACACCATCAGTGGAGGGTTATAAAGGTGCTCTGGTGTATAATGTGCTACCTTAACAGTAGTTATTGTGTATTGAGCATTTCAAAAAACATTTTCTAGTTTTACAGATTACAGGTTTTGTTACCTTTAGGAAGCATCATAAAAATAAGTGAAATGGCATTACTATTGAAGTGGACACTGGCTAGCAGTGTCCAAGTCATTATGGATGAAATAAAACATACACATGGACTACCGAGTCTGGTGGAGGAAAAAGGACAACAACATGGCTTTTCTCTCAAGGGGAGCAAAAGCCATGGCCTCTGCCATGACAGGCCTTTATTCTAATATCTCCTCACATTACAAGATGGTTCTCCCTCACCAAGCCCTAGTTACAACAAAGGAGCCAATGCCCCTCATCACATCACAGAAGAAGGATATCAGCAAATGAAAAGGCAAAAGCAGTTGATCCAGTTGTACTGGTCTCTGCAAGGTTTAGCATTTGCAGGGTGAGGGAGTTTTTGCAAAAGCAAGATTCAAAACAGCTTAGGTATATTGCAAATCTGATTATCCATGAGGGAACCTATCTGTGGGCATGGGTCCTGTGCATCTCCGAGTGGGAGCTGGGCCCACGCCACACAGAAGGGTCTGCCACAACTATAACCAGAGAGAGGGTGACAAAACAAAGTTAAATACTTTATATGCTTTATATATTAAAATGTTGTCTTTTTTTGCTTTAGAAAGCTAGTGGTGTGTGGATTACAGAAAGGGAGAATAGGTTGCAAAAGGGTTAAAAGTCACCTCACACAATCATTGAATCACAAGCATAACCCCTGACCAGGCCACTAACTGTTTTCTAGTGTTTTATGTAAGACTCAAAATTGAATTTGCCAACAGACATGGAAAATTAAATTCCCTAGAGAAAGTTGCAAGAGCCTACATTTTGCTATAGGAGAAACAGAACATTAATGGAAGTCGCACAATATCTGTCTTTTCTAATCAAAATCTCAACAGGGCCCTGAACAGTACATGCCTCAAAGGAAGTACCACTGAGCGAGGAAGAAAAGCTCCCCTTTGTGCAAGACCTGCCAGGTCTATTAGGAAAATGAATGATGGATGAGGGACACTCAGCAAGAGAACAGATTACATCTTTCAGTGGTTGAACATGCATTTACATTGTTTGTATGCTGATGGTGATTTGAGCAAAGAAACTACCAAAATGGGATTTTAAGAGACTGATTTTTAAACCCATAGACCTAATAAAATGAAGAATTAACAAGCTAAAGGAAAGGCAGGAAGGCAAGGTGGACCATTCACTTGAACCCAGAAGATGTGGTCTGGCATGAGAGCTCCATGACCCAGTAGTACTGTGACTTGCATAAGTAATTTAACCTTCATTTTTTATATGGAGGAAAAAAGATAATAACGTTAACTTCTTCACAGGATTGCAGTATCGCTGTACACATGAAGAGCTCGGCTGATATTAGCTATGATTAAATCATCATGCCTTATGCAGATATTTAATTAGGAATGCTCTGGTGTGTCCAATACAGAGATTAGGATGGCATATTGCCTGGGGAAGGACCAGCAGGCTGTCCCCTGGAAGGCCTCAGGGACTTGCCTTCATTACCTTTGTCAATTTACCATAATACAGTGTTCAGCCTCCATAGGCTGACTCAAATCCCTGATTTTTCGGCACTATGAAAACAGATGCTTTTCTGAAATAGCAGAATCATGTCAAACAACTGACGTACAAAACCAAAATTGCAATTTAAGAAATTTAAAATGAAAATTCTAATTTGTGCAAGAACAGAATGCATGCTTCTACATGCCCAGCCCATTCTGTCCCTGTAAACAGACCTACATGGAAAACCAAGTCATAGGCAGAAGGAGGAAGACCGTTTGCAAGCAAGGACCTGGTGAGTAGGTCATCAACATGTTTCAGGTATCCATCTCTCTAAAGGTCCTCAGGTGTAGCCTGGCTCCAAGGCTATCTGAGAGGTGGGCCTGGCTCCTGGGATCAGAGCTTCGGCATATTGTCTATGTGGCTGTCCCGTCTCCAATGTAGGGGAGGCAAACCACTGAGACTAGGGCAGGGAGTGCAAGCAGAAAGGTGGCAGGAAATAGAACTGAAAAGTAAGCATGGACCAGAGCATATGCCTTTTATAAAAATATCTACTAAAATATCCATGACTGTCTGGGAATGCCTCCTGGGCCTTAAGTGGAAGAAGTTCTATCTATAGGTTTTCCTGGCTTCTGCTGGGAAGGAAAATACCCCTCAGGTTGTGTGTGTGTGTGTGTGTGTGTGTGTGCGTGTGTGTGTGTGTGTGTGTTTCCTGGAAGATTCTATCATATTATTAAGAAATGCCCCCTTATAGTCATGTCCCCAGCTCCAGTGGCCTGGTTTAGAAGCAGATCATTTAACATTTTATCACTTCGTGCCTCATGCAGGGTGTTACTACAGCACCATGGGATGATGGGAGCATGCAGGGTGCAAAACAGGTGGCCTATAAGCTAGATTAAATGGCCAAAGAGAGTATAAGTGGGATACCAAGCTTTTTTCAAAGGATTCTCGAACTAAAGAACTACTGCAGTTATTATTATGAAACTGTAACACTTAAATAACCTCATGTGCCTGTCAAATTCACTGCAGGCTTGAAATACAGTCATAACGTAAAATGACCAACTGATCTAACTTATAGGAATTCTTATAAAAAATGCTTCTACTAAAGGGTCTTTTGTTCTTATCAGATGCTCAAACCACTGTCAAAAATATTGTTGATCCCTGGAGGACTTCACTATTGTCCTCCCATTTGAGAATGTAGTTTAAAAAATAGTAATAGCCAACCAAAGGGGATAAAAAATAGAAGAAAAGATGGCACCAAACAGAAAGGAATAATATTTGTTTTATAGAGAAAATTTTTAAATATTTGAATAAGAAACAACATCAATTTAAACAAGACAGGGGAAAATGAAAATTGTCTCTGGTGTTATAAATAAATATTTAATAAATGATTGCTATGTGCAAAGCATTGCTATAAACATTTTACATGTACTATCTCACTTAATTATCACAAAATCCCTATGAAGTAGGTACTATTATCCCCATTTTAGGTGAGGAAATCAAAAACAAACAGGCTGTGATATTTCTTTTGAAAGAGATGACATTATTTTCACTGTTTCTTCAGGTTACTTGTTATATTAATAGAATTTGAATCCAATGCAATATTACACATTCTGCGTTATGTCAGGTCAAAAGGCATCGCAACTTGTCAAATAGTATATAAATCCTGTATGACCAAGGCAGTATGGACAAAACTTTACAGTACGGCACTAAAGTTTCCTTTAAGGAAACCAGGCACATTGCAAGCACCTGTTCGGTAATGCACAGGTCTGCTCAGTCCCCTAAAATGTAATGCTGCATTGTCAAGACTTCAAGAGAGCTTGAGAGAATTCAGTTAGCCTGTAAAGTCAGTTTTAGCCCAATCTTCCCACACCACATTACAAAAGAGCTCCCCTGTACAACACCCAACAATAAGAATCAATGGACATTAAATTAAGATGAGCCAGAGTCTGAAAGAAGGTGATAGAACAGGCAGCTGGCTGAGGTTTTGCCTCCCACTACAGCTAAATATTTCATCTTCCCCATGCAAGTGAAATGACTGGCCCACACCTAATTAAACCTCACAGTGGTTGTGCTATGCTACCTTTACAGAAATGACAGACAGATGGCCTCACCAGTAGTAAGCCACAGAAATCAATAGCTGACATTTAATCAATGAAATACAAATTGAGATTAGCTAGCTGCACTTTTTATTCAGCAAATTCAAGTCTGCAATCAATTCCTGTGCTTGCGTAGACTATGGAAATTGGTTTTAAATTGATTTGCTTCTTCCTTAGCTAATTACAGTATATAAATAAATGAATAAGCAATTGCTAACTCTACTCTTACCGTATATATTTCAATGAGCAAAACAAGGCTGTCAAAGATGGATGTTATTATGGTCTTTTCAAAGAGAAGCTACTAAGTGTTCACATACACTGTAATACATCAGCTGTTTAATGATAATTTAAAGACTGTCTTCTTTGTTGAACAAATATAACTTTCCCTGCTATTAGTTAAGCTTATAGAAAGTTCTCAATTATATCAAGAGCTTGTTTAGAAAAATAAAGCTTAACAGAGTGGCTAACAGAAAGTTTTCAGCCACTATTAGCTGTTATTGATGCAGTGGGTATTGCAACAATGGGTAATCATGAGAAAATGCAAGCTTCAAATCCTGGATTCATCACCCTTTGACCCACCAATTCTATTCCTGGGTATATGGCCAACAGAAAGGAGTATTTATGTCCACCAAAAAAAGTTGTAAATTAACTCATTATTCACAGAAGCCAAAAACTTGAAGTCATCCCTCAAGTTCTTACAGTTGTCCATCAACTGTAGAAAAGATAAATTGTGGCAAATTTATAAATGAAATAGTACATAGTGGTGAGAAAGAAGGAACACTGATATACCCAGCATAGATGAGGCTCATAGGCAAAATACTGAGCCAGTCACCAGAGGATATACTGCATGATTCAATGATTCTGTATATGTGAAGTTCAGGTACAGGAAAAAGTGATAGATGCTGAAAGAGGCTTCTTCAATAGTGGTTCTTTGGGAAGAGTTAGTGCCTAGGAAGGTATATAAAGGAGCCTTCTAGGGAACTTTGATCCAGGTTACATGAGTATATACATATAAAATTTAATCCTGTAGAGAACCTAAAATTCATGAACATTAATGTTATATCACAATTCCTTCACTTGTATCATCTCAGATAAATTATCCTCTCTAAACCTCTTTTTCCTGATCTAGAAAATGGGGATAACATTACTAACTCCTAGGATGGCAATGATGGAGAAACACAATAATTCATGTGAAGCATTTAGCACAGAGCCTTGTAGACAATGGGTGTTTGATAAATGTATCCCATTATTTCTCACTGAGAATTCAGTCATAAACAGGAAGGATTTAGGAGTTATAAATTGGTTGAGGAAACATAAGATACAAGCCAACATCACAAATAAATCTGGTTTTAAGAAAAACAAGTGTTGGTGGGAGGGGAGTACAGGGTGGAGGGGAATAAAGTGGAGAAGAAAAATGGAATAAGTGTAACAGCATAATCAATAAAGCATATTTTAAAAAATACATCTAATTTTATGTTTATAAATTTGAGAGCAAGTTTTAAATTCTTGGCTTTCTAAATAATGTTTTGCACAACATTTATTCACATAACAAATTACTCCAATGAAGTTGAAATATCATTCACTGTAATCCAAAAGGTAGATATACTGATTCTCCCTCTGAACAACAATATAAACAAACAAACAAACAAACAAAAGGTAGATATACATTTTACTTTTCAGGTATGTCTCATGTAAAGCTGCAGTCTCTCTGGGACCTAAACCACCCATTCTAGACAGCTGATACTTGGAACAGAGTACTGACTAAAGACACCACAGGATCTGCAAACCAACTTCTACAGCAGTAATTTTCTCTGGAAAGCCAGTGGGTTAAAAGAGTTATAAATACTTACTCGCTTTTTGACTAAGATGGCTTAGAATGAATTATTGGTCATAAAAACTGCTGAATTATTTTTGGGGAGAGTTTAGGATTAAGAGTAGGTTGATTTTACCATGACTATTGCTGCAAAATCTCTAAAGTTATAGGAATAAATATGAGGACTATAAATTAAAGGTGCTGGCTAGAATAGCTGAGGAGCCTTTAGATATTCCCCAGGCCTGCAAAAAAACCTGTGCTATTGAGAATTCTTGTCTTTAGATGTTTTTCAAAGATTTTGTAATAAATAATACAATCTGTCAATCCATTTTTAAATACTTATATGAACCAATAAAAAAATATTGTAATGAACCAGGGAATTGCAGAGAACATAAGAATACACAGTCTCCATATATGTGCTGAGCAACACGGGTGGGTCACTGGCTGTCCTCAACACCCCCAGCCCATGAAGCTAGTCTCTGTCCTGCTCCTTTTTCTAGATCAGTGCTGTCCATTAGAACTGGGATGATAGAAATGCTTTATAACTGTTCTGTCCAACACTGTAGACATTAACCATGAGTACTACTGAGTAACTGAGATGTGACCAAGGAACTGAATTTTTCATCATACAGGATTTTAATTCATTTAAGCTTAAGCAGCCACATACAGCAGGTAGTTTTTGTATTGTGCAGACAGTTCTTTCCTGACAGATCTTGATGAGCCCAGACTCTTCGAATTGGGAGACACTAGTTCCCTGCACTTATTGACTCAATTCTTCCCATAGTCTGAGCCAATCTTGAAGAAAACAAGACAATCCAGATGCTTCCATCCTATCACCCAGCCTTGCTGACCCTGGATCTGGTCAACCATAGATGAGGCCCAGCTGCATACATGACCTGAAAAACACAGCACTTTGGGTCCAACCTCTTCTTTTACTCCTGGTTTTCTGCCCCAGTTTCCACTGAGCCTCCTGTTCACAGCTAGGAGAAGAGCCCTGCTGGGAACTCGAACCCAGATGACTGAGGCCTTGAGACTCTCTCTAGCTCTTGTCACCCATGCTCTCAAAGCCCTGCTTCTGACTGAGCTGCTGAAATGAAGAGGTTTAGTGCCCCAAAGCACATCCATTTGATTTTCACCTATTGCCAGAATCTGCCACTGCTCTCCCCTTTAAGTACTCAGCAACCCCCTCAGGTGTCAGGCTAGAGAAATGATGTGGGTTCCCCCACCCCAGTGGTGCCTATCCACAGTCTCCTCCTTCTCTCCATGGGGCTATGCTTAACAGTTGGGATCCAGACTCCTGATCCAGTCTAAAGTTATTTAAAGTGAAATTATATTCCCAGTAGAATTGGAATCAGCTAGATCAAATACTTTTTAAATTTATTAATGATACCAGAATACAAACTATACATCCTTTTATTCTATTTGTGGTAATAAAGACTACATCTAACACTTTTTGGTAAAATATTCTGTATTATATAAAACCATCATAGGCTCTGACATTGACTATTGACATAATTTAGGGAAATGTCCATCAAAACTGGGAGGCTCATGTATACAACTTGACTTACAAATACCTGACAGAAACATAAATGTATAAATTCCCCAAACATAACTGCCTATATGAGTTGCAGCATTTCAGAATGAACTAGCTGTGTCTGAGGTATGTGAGGCTGACCTATTCACTGAAGCCTGATTTAATTCATCATTCTGTCTGAGAAGGAGGAGAGGTGACATTGCTGGCCTGTGGTTTTCAACTCTGTCATATACACTTGGCAGCTCTTCATTCTGGGAAGTGTAGACTTGAAAATAACATCCTTTGAGTTCTGAATGTTCTGGTTGGAAATTCATATTTCTCGGCTGAGAAATGTGAGGGCAAATAATACTTGAAGAAAGTGCAGTCCTGTCACTATTTTCATGATGTGATGAAAGATTCTTGCTGCTTTGAGATTCCTTGAATTAATCTTTCAGGATCCTTAAATGTTTTTTGTTCTGAATGATCTGAAACAACTTGGAAATAAAATGGGATATCTCTGAAAAGTCTACATAGCAATATACTTAAAAATGATGCAAACAACATTCAGTTGTTAAGGGACAGTTTTTCCAGCTGTTTATTTCTTCTTTCTTCCTCTGTGTTTTTCCACTAATGCCTTTTACCTCCACCTGCTGGTGCACCAAGGGAATGAAATGGAAATTAAATTTAAGCAAATTAGTTAAATTATTTGCTGGAGGAATACATGTGCAAGTCCAGGAAGCACAGAGAGTCCCAAACAAGATGGATGCAAAGAGGCCCACTCCAACACACATAACTGAAAGGCGAAAGATTAAAGATAAAGAGAAAATCTTAGAAGCTATAAGAGAAAAGCAGTTAGTTACCTACAGGAGAGTTCCCGTAAGTCTGTCAGCTGATTTCTCAAAAGAAACTTTGCAGCCTAGAAGGGATTGGCAAGAAATATTCAAAGTCATGAAAAGCAGGGACCTACAGCCAAGATTGCTCTACCCCACAAAGCTATCATTTAGAATCAAAGGGCAGATAAGGAGCTTCCCAGACAAGAAAGAACTAAAGGACTTCATCATCACCAAACCATTATTATATGAAATGCTAAAGGGACTTATTTAAGAAAAAATAAGATCAAAACTATGAACAATAAAATGACAATAAATACATACCTATCAAAAATTGAATCTAAAAAACAAATTAAGCAAAGAAGAACAGAGACAGAATCATGGTTATAGAGAGCATTTTGGTGGTTGCCAGATGGGAGGGGGTTATGAGGAAATAGGTGGGGAGGTGAGGGGATTAAGGAGTACAAACAGGAAGTTACAGAAGAGCCATGGAGATGTAAAGTACAGTATAGGAAACAGAGTAGCCAAAGAGCCTACACATGATCCATAGCCATTAACAATGGTGTGGGGATTGTCTGAGGGGAGTGGGGAACACTAGTTGGAAGGGGGCAATGGGGAAAAATTGAGACAACTATAATAATATAATCATTAAAATATAATTAAATATAAATAAATGATTTGCTGGTATCTCTGATGGAGATTTGGTGGGAGGAATAGATAAAATTATAATCCAAAATAAAGTTTCTGAAGATTACAAATATATTCATTAATTGATTTATTCTTTGTGTTAAGCATTAAGAGTGAGATGCAAAAATAACAATGATACCTTCACTAAACTTATCTCCAGCTTATCAACATGGAATTCAATGATCTTGCCATTACCCATGTGTCATCCTTTCAATAATCCCACTGAAAGTTTCTTTTATCTTTGTTAATGTTTTATCATTTGTGCCATTACAGTTGTCCCAATATTTTCCCACTTTGTCCGCCTCTGCCTACTTTCATAGTCAGTCCCCACTCAGTTGTCCATGTCCTTGGGTCCTTCATATATGTTCTTTGACTCATCCCTCCACCTTCTTTCAAACAGTCCCCACCTCCCTCCTCCCCTCATACAGCTGTCAGTCTATTCCATGATTCTATACCTCTGGTTCTATTCTGCTCATTAGTTTATTTTGTTCACTAGATTCCTCTTATAAGTGAGATCACCTGGTAAAAACCTAGCATGGAATTATGTTAAGTTTATTTCACTTAGCATAATGCTCTTCAGATCCATCCATGCTATCAGAAAAGGTAGGAATCCCTTCTTTTTTTATGCTGCATAGTATTCCATTGTGTAAGTGCACTACAGTTTTTTAATCCACTCATTTACTGATGGGCACTTAGGCTGTTTCTAGGACTTGACTATTGTAAATAGTGCTGTTATGAACATAGGGGTGCATAAATTCTTTTGAATTGGTGTTTCAGGATTCTTAGAGTATATTACCAGCAGTGGAATCACTGGGTCAAAAGGTAGTTCCAGTTTTAATTTTTTAAGGAAATTATTTACTGTTTCTACACTGGCTGCACAAGTCTACATTCCCATAAATAGTGTACTAGAGTTCCCTTTTCTCCACATCCTTGCCAGCACTTGTTGATTTATAAGTAAGAGCCATCTTGGCAGATATGAGGTGATATCTCATTGCATTTTAAATTTGCATCTCTCTGATGGCTAGTGATGTCAATCATTTTTTCATATGTCTACAGGCCATCTGAATGTCCTTGGAGAATTGTCTATTCAGGTGCTTTGCCCACTTTTTGTTTGGATTGTTTGTTGTCTTCCTGGTGTTAAGTCATATGACTTCTTTTTACTTTTTTGGAGATTAAACCCTTGTCAGATGTATCATTGGCAAATACGTTCTCCCATAGAGTTGGTTTCCTTTTCATTTTGATGATGGTTTCTTTAGCCATGCAGAAGTTTTTAATTTGATGTAGTCCCACTTATTTTTTTTCCTTTATTTCCCTTGCCCTAGGAGATATATTGATGAAAATACTCCTACACAGAATATCTGAAATTTTACTACCTATGTTTTCCTCTAGGACTTTCATGGTATCATGGCTTATATTTGTCTTTTATCCAGTTTGAGTTTATTCTGGTGCATGGTGTAAATTGGTGGTCTAGTTTCATGTCTTTGTATGTACCAGTCCAGTTCTCCCAACACCATATTTTTTTTAAAGATTTTATCTATTTATTTTTAGAGAGAGGGGAAGGGAGAGAGAAAGGGTAGAAGAAAAACACCAATGTGTGGTTGCCTCTCATGTGTCCCCTACTGGGGACCTGGCCTACAACCCAAGCATATATACTTAAATAAGTAAAATATACTTAAAAAAATAAAAAGAATGCCCTACAATGACTGCATTCCCTTCATCTCCTTAAAACCCTCCAAAATTTCCCTAATATGGCCCTAAGGTGGCCCTATTTTGAGTGCATATGTTTACAAGGGTTATATCTTCTTTTTGGACCACTCCTTTAAATACTGTGTAGTGACCTTTGTTTCTTGTTATGGCCTTTGTTTTGAAGTCTATTTTGTCTGATATAAGCGTTGCTATCCCAATTTTTTTCATGTCCATTTTCTTAGAATATTTTTTTCATCCTTTCACTTTCAGTCTGTATAAATCTTTGTTCTTAGGTGGGTCTCTTGTAGACAGCATGTATGTGGGTTGTGTTTTCTTTTCCATTCAACTACCCTATGTATTTTGATTGGAGCATTTATTCCATTTACAGTTAAGGTTATTATTGATAGGTATTTATTTATTGCCATTTTTTCCCTTTGTACCTGTGTTCCTCTCTCTATTTCTTCTTCTTCTTAAAGCAGTCCTTTTAGCATCTCTTGCAATGCTGGTTTGGTGGAAATGTGTTATTTTCAGAAGGAGCTCCTACCCTTTCTGACAGCATGGATGGAACTGGGGAGCATTATGCTAAGTGAAATAAGCCACGCAGTGAATGACAAATACCATATGATCTCACCTTTAAGTAGAACCTAATCAACAAAACAAACAAACAAGCAAAATATAACCAGAGACATTGAAATTAAGAACAATCTGACAATAACCAGAGGGGAGGTGGGAAGGGACAATAGGAGGAAAGAGGGGAAGGGTTTTCAGGAACAACTATAAAAAATACTTGGACAAAACCAAGGGGAGTGGAATCAGGGAAGGGAGGTGGAGATGGCTGGGGTGGGGAATAAATGCAGACAACTGTACTTGAACAACAATAAAATAATTTTTAAAAAAGAATGTTAAGGACCCAATAACAGATATAAATTAACAATAAAATATGTAACCCAGAAAAAAACAGACATGTTCTTTTTAGCCTTTTTATTTTAATCTGGGAAGCTCTTTATTTCACCTTCCATTTTAAATCAGAGCCTTGCTGGATGGAGTAGTCTTGGTTGCAGGTCCTTGTTTGCATGACTTGAAATATGTCATGCAAGTCCCTTCTGGCTTATAGTGTTTCTGTTGAGAAATCAGCTGATAGCCTTATTAGAGCTCCCTTGTATGTTATGAGCTGTTTCTCCTTTAATGCCTTTAAGATTCATTTTTGTCTTTAAACTTTACCATTTTAATTGTGAGGTATTCTTGAGTCATCTCCTTTGGTTCATCTTGTTTGGGACCCTCTATGCTTCCTGAACTTGAGTGACTTTTTCTTTTACCAAGTTAAGGAAGTTTTCTGTCATCATACTTTCAAACAGGTTTTCTTTTTTCTTAATTATGTTTTATTGATTATGCTATTACAGTTGTCCCATTTTCCCCCTTCATTCCCCTCCACCCTGCACACCCCCCCACCCACATTCCCCCCTTTAGTTCATGCCCATGTGTCATAAGTTCTTTAGCTTCTACATTTCCCACACTATTCTTGCCCTCCCCCTGTCTATTTTCTACCTACCATCTATGCTACTTATTCTCTGTGCCTTTTCCCCCTCTCTCCTCTTCCCTCTCCCCTATTGCTAACCCTCCATGTGATCTCCATTTC
>PVKU01009978.1:14110-56589 GCA_004027475.1 Anoura caudifer | reverse complement strand
TGCTCTTCTTCTTCCCCTTCTGGTACCCCTATAATTTGGATGTTGGGACATTTAAAGATGTCCTGGAGGTTCCTAAGCCTCTCCTCATTTTTTTGAATTCTTGTTTCTTCCTCATTTTTTGTTTGGTTGTTTCTTTCTTCCTTCTGGTCCACTCCATTGATTTGAGTCCCAGTTTTCCTCCCATCTCTGTTGGTTCCCCCATGCATCTTTCTTCATTTCACTTATTGTAGCCTTCATTCTTTCATCTAATTTGTGAGCAAAATCAACCAATTCTGTAAGCATCCTGATTACCAGGGTTTTGAATTGTGCATCTGATAGGTTGGCAATCTCTTCATCGCTTAGATGAATTGGCTCTGGGGCTTTGATTTGTTCTCCGGTTTGAGCCATTTTCATTTCTGGTTTTTTTGTTTGTTTGTTTTGTCTAGTCGCGGCTGTTACGTAGTGAGGGGTGGAGCCTCAGGTGTTCCCCGGGGCGGGACAGCCCAGTCGCTGGGTAGTGACACTCTATGTGGGGGCGGGGTCTGAGAGGAGATAATAGCGGTTGCTTTACTCACTCTCAGATTCCAGTTCCTTTCCCCGCTTCCCCTTTGCCTGGATTATCTCTGCATGAATGTGAGACCACCTGGTCAGCCAGCCGCCTTGTGCGGCCTCACTGGTTCTGCACAGTTGCTGCCCCATGCCCAGGGTGTGCACCTGGGGGCTGCCAGCCACTGCTACCTGCGTGTCCAGTCAGTGCCTCTGCTTTTTCCTGCCGTGACTCTGCCCCTCTTACCGGTCTGGATGAATTGTTGTTGGACTTCCAAACAGTTTGATATTCTGAGTTCTGGTTGTTTTCTTGTTTCTAAATCTTTGTTGTCCTTAATTTTGGTTGTGAGAAGAGGCACAGTGCATCTGCCTATGCCTCCATCTTGGCCGGAAGTCAGACAAGGGTTTAATCTCCAAAATATATAAAGAACTTACACAGCTCCACTCTAAGAAGACAAGCAACCCAATTAAAAAAATGGGCAAAGGACTTAACAGACACTTCTCCAAGGAGGACATAGAGAAGATCTAGAGACACATGAAAAGATGCTCAATAACGCTAGCTATCAGAGAGATGCAAATTAAAACCACAATGAGATTTCATTTCACAGTGGTGAGAATGGCTATCATAAACAAAGCAACAAACAACAAGTGTTGGATAGGTTGTGGAGAAAAGGGGACGCTAGTGCACTGTTGGTGGTACTGCAGACTGGTACAACCACTATGGAAAGCACTATGGAATTTTCTAAGAAAACTAAAAATAGACCTGCCTTTTGACCCAGCAATCCCACTGCTAGGATTATATCCTAGAAACCCTGAAACACCAATCCAAAAGAACCTATGCACCTCAATGTTCATAGCTGCACAATTTACAATAGCCAAGTGGTGGAAGCAACCTATGTGCCCATCATTAAATGAATGGATCAATAAACTGTGGTATATTTACACAACAGAATTCTATGCAGCAGAAAGAAAGGATTTTGTACCCTTCGTGACAGCATGGATGGAACTGGAGAGCATTATGCTAGGTGAAATAAGCCAGGAGGTGAAAGACAAATACCATATGATCTCACCTTTCACAGGAACCTAATCAACAGAACGAACAAGCATAATATAACCAAAGACACTGAAATTGAGAACAGGCTGACAGTCACCAGAGGAGGGGGAAGGAAATTTCAGGGGAAAGGGGGAAGGGTTTACAGGAACAAGTATAAAGGACACATGAATAAAAACTAGAGGGGTGGAAATGGGAGGGAGGTGGGGAGGGCTGGGGCGGTGGGCTGGGATGGGAGTAAAAGACAGAAAACTATACAAGAACAACAATTAAAATAAATTAAAAAATAAAAATAAAAAAGAAAGAAAAATATTACTGAGTTTTGAAAATATGTTGTAAATATAGAACTGAATATTTAAATATGTGCTTCTACATTTTGAAATATAGAACTGAATAACATACGTCTCTTTCATAACATGATTTTAATCTTATTAACAAAAAAGAAGAAGAGTTTATTAAACACTAATCACACAAATGGGAGGGAGGTGGGGAGGGATGTGGTGGGCCGGAATGGGAGTAAAAGGCAGTAAACTGTACTTAAACAACAATTAAAATAAAATTGAATTGAAAAAATATTTATATATAGGTAACCAACAGTGAAGGGAAGGAAACCTGGACTCAAATCAATGTTTTGGACCAGAAGGGAGAAATAAACATTCAACCAGATCAGAATGAAGAAAAAAATTTCAAAAAAAAAAAAAATGAGGACAGGCTTAGGAACCTCTGAGACAACTTTAAATACTCCAACATCAGAATCATAGGGGTACCAGAAGGAAAAGAGGAAGAACAAGAAACTGAAAACTTATTTGAAAAAATAATGAAGGAAAACTTCTTCAACCTGGCAAAAGAAATAGACTTCCAGGAAGTCTAAGAAGCTCAGACAGTCCCCAGAAGTTGGACCCAAGGAAGCACACACCAAGACACATCATAATTACATTACCATGATTAAAGATAAGGAGAGAATCTTAAGAGCAGCAAGAGAAAAGGAGACAGTTACCTACAAAGCAGTTCCCATAAGACTATCTACTGATTTCTCAAAAGAAACTTTATAGGCAAGAAGGGGCTGGAAAGAAATATTTGAAGTTATGAAAGGCAAGGGCCTATGTCCAAGATTAATCTATCTGGCAAAGCTATCATTTAGAATGGAAGGGCAGATAAAGGGCTTCCCAGATAAAATAAAGGAGTTCATCGTCCCCAAGCACTTATATGAAATGTTAAAGGGACTTATCTAAGAAAAATATGATAAAAATATGAACAGTAAAATGAGAACAAACTCACAACTACCAACAACTGATCCTAAAAAAAAAAAAAAAAGAACAAACTAAGTGAACATCTAGAACAGGAACAGATTCACAGAAATGGTGATCGCATAGAGGATTATCAGTGGGGAGGGAGAGGGGGAGTGTTGGGGGAGAAGGTATGGGGAATAAGAAGCATAATTGGTAAGCATAAAATAGACAGGGGTGGTTACTAATGGTATAGGAAATGGAGAAGCCAAAAAACTTATCTGTATGACCCTTGGATATGAACTAAGGGGAAGGGGGAATACTGGAAGGTGAGGGGTGTAGGCTGGAGGGGTATAAAGGGGAGAAAAATACTGGGACAACTGTAATAGCATAATCAATGAAATATACTTTAAAAATGTTATTGCTGAGATCATCCATTCTTCCCCTGAGGTCCTTGAGAATCCTTGAAGCCATTGTTCTAAACTGCATCTGGCATCTTGGTTTCTTCCATTTCATTTGTTTTTTTTTTTCCTAGAGATTTCTTTTGATCTTTCATTTGGGCTATATTTCTTTGTGTGTATGTATTAAGTAGATATTCTATGACTCCCAAATTTGTTTTGATGGCTTTATGATGTAGGTGTCTTGTTGGATTCAGTGGCATAATCTTTCAGATCACCTGAGCTCTGTGCTCCAGGAATGTTTCTTGTGATTTATGTGTATCTTCATATTGTTGACTTTGAATGCTGTTGACCCTCATGTGGGTGGAGTTAACTCATCAACCTGGGTGACTATAAGGATAAACCTAGTCCTAGACCACCATGTATGAGATGCTGTGTAGGGGCTGCCTTTGGAGGAAGAGTTGTTCTCAGCATGGTCTAATGCCTTCTGGAATCTCTCTTGGTGTGCCAGTTGTGTAGTTAGTTGGGTTAAGCTCTGGTGTGGTTGGTAGCCCACCACTGGTTTGTGTTTGTTCTGGGTACAGGTTGATGTCAGATGTTATGTGTAACTGATTTTGGACTACCCATCTGGATCTACCATGCTATTCACCATTTGTGGATGCATCTACTGGGGTTGGTTGTATATGAGAGGGGCCAGTCTGTGTACTAGCATGGGCTAGTTGGATCTTCCTCCAACTTAGAGCTGGGGAAGATCTATAAAAGCTTTGCGGCTTTCTAAAGTCCACCTCCACCTGTCAGCTACTTTGACTCTCCCTCATGTTGCCTGGTTTTTTTCCAGAGCTTTTCAAGGAAAGATTAGAGTGGGCCCAGGGTGGCTGCAATTCACAGACCCTTCCACAGATTGCCAGCTTGGTACGGTGGGTGACTGGTGTTGGGTGGATGGGGTTAGTGGTTCTCCTCCTTGGTGGCCACCCAGTCAGGCACTCAGTGAGGGGAAAGTGGCCCTAATCTAAGGACAAACAACTCAGTCTCTGCCAGTCTCCAACTTTAGCTTTTCAAGGAGGATGCACCACAGGTTTAGGTTGGAAACAGTCTTCCTCTCTCCAGGAGAAAACTCAGCAGGGTGGAGCCACTGGGTCTGGGAAAACAGATCAATAGAGTCTCTTGTTGGGGATGGTCTGGCCAAGTCTGCAGGAGGGGGCCAAGCACTTTGTTCCAGTCCCAGACAATGGCCTTTGGGGGAGGCACACTCCAAATGTCTGAGCTCCAAGCAAACCTTTGTTTACCTCGAAGAACTGAGCTCAGCAGGTCAGGGGTGCAGGGCCTTGGGAAGACAGATACGTATTTGTGGGTACTCCTCCCCCTTCCTGGGATAGTGTGGGTTGAGCATGCAGGAGAGATATGAGTGGTCCCCTTGTAATGTAGCCACACAACCCAGCACATATCCATCTAATTCCTGGATAAAAGCCTGCCCAGGAGACAATGCCTTGAAATTTCCAACTTTGCATGGCACTCTGATTCCCCTGAATAACTGAATTCAGCAGGATGGGGCCACAGACTGGTAGGGCAGGCCAAGTGATTGAACATGTGTGAAGGGCACCGGCTGTGTGCTCGAGGTGGGGAAGATTGGTCCCATTTCCAAAGCTATACAGTTCAATCACTGAGTCTCTGCCAAGAGCTTCTCCAGAAAAAAGCACCCCAAATGTTGCTGCTGAGTGTAGTCAGCATATCCCTCTGCAGGACCCAAGCACAACAGAGTGGTGTCACCCATAGTTGGGAGGACCAGGCAGTGCATTCCTCAGGCTGGTGTGCTCGAACCTGAGAACCTGGAAAGGTGGCATCTTGGTCTCTAGTAGACGCCTTTCCCTCTCACCCCACAGTACTGAATCCCCACTGATTTTCATCACTGGATGAGGCATTAGCTCCTTTTCCTCTCTCTGTTGCTCTGGGTTGGGGTCCTTCCATGTGGTTGAGACTGCACACTCCTGTTTGGGGAGGGGGTGGCTTTTGTAGCCAAGATAATCCTCTGGCTTCTCGGCCCTTCTTATACCAGTCCCTATATGGCTCCTTCTTTCCTGTCTCTATTTGGTTTCTTTGTAAATCCTTGGTTATAATACTCAGTTCAGCTAGTTTTCACTTGATTGCTCAGGTTGATTGCTCTATGATTTACCTGTAAATAGAGTTTGGTTCTGGGAGCACATGAGCATAGCTTACACCTACTGTGCAGCCACGTTGGAATCCCCTTGTGTATACTTTTTCTAATTGTGAAACCTACATATTTCATAATAGATTTGTTTTTCTGTTTAGTAAACTAAATGCATCTTCTTTATGTAGCTCATAATAAAGTACCAGATGAAAATCTTATGCTTGAGAATAAAAGTGTCAGAACAACTCATGTAAATGGTGCAACAAAAACATCTAGAATGAACAGATGCAATGGTGAGTAATAATTATAGATATGTTTAAATTGATTTAAGTTCATGAAACTATTTTGGGGGGTTTATAAATATATGCTTAAGCCCATATTTTGTAAAAATTTTACATTTTGATGTAAGTGTGTATAACCTAAGATAACAAGAGAACTAAAGTGAAAGAAAGCTTTGATAACTGTTGCTTGTTATTTGCATGGTCAATGACAAATATGCATTCATACACACTCATGAAAACTATTCACTCAAATTTCTCACCTTATTTTCATGGTCTACTTAAATAAATACTTCATCTCTGTAGCTTTGCAAACTTATTTTAATTTTGCACAAATGAGAAGAAATTTTTTTGACTGATGAGCACATCCAGAAATTTCATAACAGATTCTTTTTTTTTTCTATTTAGCATTTTTTGTAACTTGGCAAAAGGATATGGTATCTGATAAAAATAAATTGCCTGAGGACATGGATTTATCTTTACAAAATCCATCTCAAACCAAGACTTTTCAAGCTACCAGAAATGAAACTTTCAATAGTAAGTACCTAATTAAAAATCTTGTAAAATTATTTTCAATTACATTTAAAAGAACTTTGTCTTGGGGAGGGAAGATGGTGGCTTGGTAGGAGAGAGCAAATTCCACTTCCCCCTACATATGGGAGAAAAACATAGCCGATCTATGGAGGAACAGAGCAAACAGCCAACAGTACCACAGCATATGTGAAAATAGATCAAAAATTGTAGCGGACATTGAAAAACCAGATGGTAAGGAGAGTGCTTCAGGACAATAAGGACCCAGAGACCAGGGTGGCTGCAGCCCCAGACCCAGCCCCTGCTCGTTCAGCCACAGGGCTCTTGGGAGACAGTAGGGTTAACCACTCCTTCCCCAGCCAAACAAGGTTTGAGCAGCACCAGGAGAGACCTGTTTGCTTGAAGTGGAATAAGGACTGAGTGGCAAACACAAGGGCTGTGAGCACCCACACATAGCCCTGGGAGGAGTTCAGGCTGAGCCCCTGAGACCAGAGGCGGCCTGACCATGCGCACCTGCCCACAACTAGAAGAGGGAGCTTTGTGGAAGACCTGGATCCCACGCCCATGAACCCTGGTTGAGTGTGTGCAATGCAGGAAACCCAGAATCCACACCTGTAAACTCAGATCACACGCACACTCAGTAAGAGACCTGGTGCTTACACCCATAAACCCAGGGAGTGCCCACGCCTTGTGGCAGAGCAAAGCTCACACCTGTAAACCCAGAAAAAGCGCAGGCTCGGCAGGAGGCCAGGGAGCCCACACCCGAGGCCCTGAGGAGATATGCTGGCTGAGTGCTGAACAGGGAGGATAGGAATACATGTCACCCCTCAGCATGCTGCCACCAGCAAGACCATAAAAACCGGTTTGGCCAGTTTGAAAAAGCAAGAGGGTTCTTTGTTTGATTTTTTTTCATTTTTTAAAATTTTAATTGTTGTTCTTGTACAGTTATCTGTCTTTTACTCACATCCCAGCCAACCTACCCAACCCTTCCCACGTCCCACCCATATGCACCCCCCCCCTAGTTTTTGTTCATGTGTCCTTCATACTTGTTGCTCCAAAACCTTCCCCTTTTCCATGAAATTACCTCCCCTCTCCCCTCTGGGAACTGTCAGCCTGTTCTTAATTTCAGTGTCTTTGGTTATATTTTGCTTGTTTGTTTGTTTTGTTGATTAGGTTCCTGTTAAAGGTGAGATCATACAGTATTTGTCTTTCACTGCCTGGCTTATTTCGCTTAGCAAAATGCTCACTAGTTCCATCCATGCTGTAGCAAAGGGTAGGAGCTCCTTCTTTCTTTCTGCTGCATAGAATTCCATTCTGTAAATATACCATAATTTTTTGACCCATTCATTCATTTACTGATGGGCACCTAGGTTGCTTCCAACACTTGCCTATTGTACATTGTGCTGCTATGAACATTGGGGTGCATAGATTCTTTTGGATTCATTTTTCAGGGTTCTTAGGATATAATCCTAGCAGTAGAATTGCTGCATCAAAAGCTAGATCTGTTTATAGTTTTCTTAGAAAATTCCATACTGCTTTCCATAGTGGTTGTACCAGTCTGCAGTCCGACCAACGGTGCACTAGGGTTCTCTTTTCTCCACAACTTCTACACTTGTTGTTTGTTGCTTTGTTTCTGATGGCCATTCTGACTGGTGTGAAGTGGTATCTCACAGTGGTTTTAATTTGCATCTCTCCGATAGCTAGCGATATTGGGCATCTTTTCATGTGTTTCTGGATCCTCTGTATGTACCCCTTGGAGAAGTGTCTATTCAAGTCCTTTGCCCAATTTTTAATTGGGTTGCTTGTCTTCTTAGAGTGGAGTCGTGTAAGTTCTTTATATATTTTGGAGATTAAAACCTTGTCTGAGGTATCATTGGCAAATATGTGTTCCCATACAGTGGGTTCTCTTTCTATTTTAATACTGTTTTCTTTAGCCATTCAGAAGCTTTTTATTTTGATGAGATCCCATTTGTTTATTCTTTCCTTTATGTCCCTTGCTTTAGGGGACATATCAGTAAAAATGTTGCTGCATGAAATATCTGAGATTTTCCTGCCTATGTTCTTCTCTAGGACTTTAATGGTGTCACTGCTCATATTTAAATCTTCTATCCACCTTGAATTTATTTTTGTGTATGGTGTAAGTTGGTGCTTGAGTTTCATTTTTTTTTTTTTTTTTGCACGTAGCTGTCCAGTTCTCCCAACACTACTTGTTGAAGAGGCTATTTTTACTCCATTTTATGTTGTTGCCCCCTTTCTTGAATATTAATTGACCATAGAGAATTAGGTTTATTTCTGGGCTCTCTGTTCTGTTCCACTGGTCCATGTGCCTGTTTTTGTGCCAGCACCAGGCTGTTTTGATTACAGTGGCCTTGTAATACAGTTTGGCATCAGGTATTGTGATTCCCTCCTACTTTGATCTTCTTTCTCAAAATTGCTGCAGCTACTCCGGGTCATTTATGGTTCCAAATAAATTTTTGAAGTGTTTGTTCTATATCTGTGAAATATGCCATTGGTACTTTAATAGGTATTGCATTGAATTTGTAAATTGCTTTGGGTAGTATGGACATTTTGATGATGTTAATTCTTCCAATGGACGAGCACGATATATGTCTCCATATGTTTGTGTCTTCCTTGATTTGTTTCTTCAGTGTTGTGTAGTTTTCTGCATACAGGTCTTTTACCTCTTTGGTTTGGTTTATTCTTAGGTATTTTGTTTCTCTTTGGTATATCAAATGGGATTTTTTCTTGGTTTCTGCTTCTGCTGTTTTAGTGTACAAAAATGCCTTTGATTTCTGGATATTCACATTCTATTTGGCTAATTGGGCAAATTCATTAATTAGGTCAAGCAGTTTTTTGGCCGAGTCTATAGGATTTTCTATGTACATTATAATGTCATCTGCAAATAATGATAGTTTTGTTTCCTCCTTTCCTATTTGGATGCGTTTTATTTCCTTTTCTTGTCTAAGCACTGTGGCTAAGACTTCCAATTCTATAATGAATAGAAGTGGTGAAAGTGGACATCCTTGTCTTCTTCCTGATCTTAGTGGAAAAGATTTTAGGATTTGCCCATTGAGTATGATGTTGGCTGTAGGCCTCTCATATAATGCCTTATTATGTTGAGGAATGCTCCCTCAGTTCCCACTTTGCTGAGTGTTTTTATCATAAACGGGTGCTGTACCTTATCAAATGCTTTTTCTGCATCTATTGATATGACCATGTGATTTTTGTCTTTGCTTTTCTTTATGTGATGTATTACATTTACTAATTTGTGAATGTTGAACCATCATTGCATCCCTGGCATGAATCCCACTTGGTCATGGTATATGATCTTTTTAATATATTGTTGGATGCGGTTTGCCAATATTTTGTTGAGGATTTTAGTGTCTATGTTCATCAGTGATATTGGCCTGAAGTTTTTTTCTTTGTTGTGTCTTTATCTGGTTTTGAGATTAGGACGATGCTGGCTTCATAAAAAGAGTTTGGGAGTCTTCCATCATTTTGGATTTTTTGGAATTGTCTCTGACAGATAGGTGTTAGCTCTTTCTTAAATGGTTTGTAGAATTCTCCTGTGAAACCATCTGGTCCAGGACTTTTGTGTGTTGGGAGTTTTTTGATTACTGCTTCAATCTCATCTGCTGTTATTGGTCTGTTCAGGCTTTCTGCTTCTTCTTCATTGAGTTTTGGAAGATTATATTTTTCTAGGAACTTGTCCATTTCAACTAGGTTTTGAAATTTCTTAGCATACAGTTCTTCATAGTAATTTCTTACAATCCTTTGTATTTCTGTGGTTTCAGTTGTAATCTCTCCTCTTTCATTTCTGATTATGTTTATTTGGGTTGTCTCTCTTGTTTTCTTTATGAGCCTGCTTAAAGGCTTGTCAATTTTCTTTATCTTTTCAAAGGACCAGCTCCTGGATTCATTGTACCTTAGTATTGTGCTTTTAGTCTCTATGTCATTCAATTCTCCTCTGATCTTAGTTATTTCCTTCCTTCTACTTGCTCTGGGCTGTCTTTGTTGTTGTTCCTCAATTTCTTGTAGGTGTAGAGTTAAGTTGTTTATTTGAAATGTTTCTGTCTTTTTTAGGTATGCCTGTATCGCTATGAACTTCCCTCTCAGGACTGCCTTTGATGTGTCCCATAAGTTTTGGGTTGTTTTGAGTTCATTTTCATTTGTTTCCAGAAACTTTTTGATTTCTTCCCTAATTTCATTCTTGACCCATTCATTGTTTAACAGCATGCTCTTCAATCTCCATGGTTTTGAGTGTTTTGGGTTTTTCCTCTTGGGATTTATTTGTAGTTTCAGTCCCTTGTGGTCAGAGAAAATGCTTGGTATGATTTCAATTTTCTTGAATTTGTTGAGGCTTGTTTTGTGTCCTATCATGTGGTCTATCTTTGAAAATATTCCATGTGCATTTGAAAAGAATGTGTATTTAGTTCCTTTGGGGTGAAGGGCTCTACATATATCAGTTAAGTCCATTTCATCTGGAGTATTGTTCAATGTCACAATATCTTTGTGGATATTCTGTTTGGAAGATCTGTCCATTTTTGACAGTGGGGTGTTAAAATCCCCTACTATAATTGTGTTGCTGTCAATAACTTTCTTAAAGTACTCTACAATTTTCTTTATGTATTTAGGTGTTCCTATGTTGGATGCATATATATTTACAATGTTTATGTCTTCTTCGTGGATTCTTCCCTTGAGTATTATGAAGTGGCCTTCTGGGTCTCTCTTTATGGCCCTTCTTTTCAACTCTATTTTGTCAAATATGAGTATTGCTGCCCCAGCTTTTATTCTTGTCCATTTGCTTGGAAAATTTGTTTCCAGCCCTTCCCTTTGAGTCTGTGTTGGTCTTTTGTCCTGAGGTGTGTCTCTTGTAGGCAGCATATGTGTGGGTCATGCTTTCTTATCCATTCAACTATTCTATGTCTTTTGATTGGAGCATTTAATCTTTTTACATTTAAGGTCATTATTTATATGTACTGATTTGTTGCCATTTTCATACCTATGTTTCTCTCTCTTTATCTATCTATCTACCTCTATCTCTGTCTATCTCTATCTCTATCTCTATCTCTCTCTATCTCTATCTCTATCTCTATCTATCTATCTCTTTCTCTCTCTTTTCTTAAAGCAGCCCCTGCAGCATCTCTTGCAAAACTGGTTTGGTAGAGGTGTATTCTTTTAGATTTCTTTTGTCTGGGAAGCTCCTTATTTGGCCTTCTATCTTGATTGAAAGCCTTGTTGGTTAAAGTAGTTTTGGTTGCAGGCTTTTGGTTCTCATTACTTGGAATATTTCTTGCCATTCTCTTCTGGCTTGGAGCATTTCCATTGAGAAGTCAGTTGCTAAACTAATTGGGGCTCCCTTGTATGTTACTTCCTGTTTCTCCCTTGCTGCCTTTAACATTCTCTCTTTGCCTTGGGATTTTGCCACATTAATTATGATGTGTCTTGAAGTGGGCCTCTTTGGGTTCCTCTTGATTGGGACTCTCTGTGTTTCCTGGATTTGTGTGACTTTTTCTCTCATCAAATTAGGGAAGTTTTCCATCATTACTTTTTCAAATAGGTTTTCTATCCCTTGCTGTTGTTCTCCTTCTGGAATTCCTATTATACAGATAATATTGTGTTTCATATTTTCTTGCCTTCTCTTAGTCCTTCTTCATTCTTTCTGAGCCTTTTTTCCTTTTCTTGCTCTTTCTGGGTGTTTTTTCTACTTTGTCCTCTAACTCACTGATCTGATCTTCTGCTTCTTCAATTCTGCTTTTCATTCCTTCTACTGTTTTCTTCAGTTCAGAAATTGTGTTCTTCATTTCCTCTTGGCCCTGTTGATAGTTTCTATTTCCTTTTTCATGTTGATATAGCATGCAGTGAGTTCCTCTTAGCTTCCCTGTAGTTTCTGGTAGCTCTTTGAGAGCTGTTGGAGCTTCCTGACAACCATCGTTTTGAACTCAAAATCTGATAGTTGAGTTGCCTGTGTTTCATTTAGCATTCTTTCTGGGGCTTCCTTCTCTTCCTTCACTTGGGGATTGTTCCTTTGTCTTCCCATTGTTTGTGAGACTCTTCTGGCCAGCCTCAGCTTCTTAAATTGATCTGTTCTGGCTCCCTGGGTTTATGGTGTGAACTTCTATGGTAGAATCCGTGTGAGATTCAGTGGTGCCATCTCCTTCAGGTATCCTGGTATTCACAGCTTCCACTGTTTCAGCTAAGATCATGGTTGTGTGCTCTCGGCCTTCCACAAAGCCCCCTCTTCCAGTTGCAGGGCCACTAGTTGCAGAACCACCTCTAGTCCCAGTCCCATGGCTGCCCCCGGCCACTCGGCTGCCCCTGGTTGCAGGGCTGGCCCTGGTCATGGAGCCTTCTCTGGTCGCTCATCCACCCCCTGTCGCAGGGCTGTCCCCAGTCTCAGGGCCACTCTGTTCACAGAGCTGCACCTGGTCACTAGACCACCCCCAGTTGCAGGGCTGCCCCCGGTTTCAGGGCTGCCCCCAGTCCTGGTCCCAGGGCCACCTTGGTTTGCAGGGCCGCTCCTGGTAGCAGGGCCTCCTCCTGACACAGGGCCTCCTCTGGTCACAGGGCACCTCTGGTCTCAGGACCTCCTCTGGTTGAGGGACCTCCTCCAGTCATGGGGCTTCCTCTGGTCTCTCAGCCGCCTCTGGCCACAGGGCCACCTCCAGTCACAGGGCCTCCTTCCCTCACCAGTCTGGGTGAATTGCCGTTGGACTCCCGCACAAATCAGTCCTCCCTCTGCCCTGATTGGGTTTTCTCTCTTTTTTTTTTTGGTTCTATATTTTTGTAGTCCCTAATCTTGGCCATGAGAGGAGGCACAGTGCATCCAGCTATGCCTCCATCTTGGCTGGAAGTCCAAACTCTTCTTTTTAAAAGTACTGGGGTGCAGCTGAGTCCTGGCATCCACTGTGTGCAGGAGGAAGAAAGTCCTGGGGCACACTGGCTGTGACTTCAAACAATGCGGAATACTGCGACTCCCATACCTTCCAAGGTCCGGCCAATCTCCCCCTGACCCCAGCAATGTGAAAAATATTCACAAAAGCTGCACACCCCTCACTGAGGTTATCAGCTGCTGATTCCCCCTTTTGAGGAGAAAAGGGCATCCTGAAACAACCCGGGGCAGCTAATCTGCTCAAATCCTAATGCTTCTTTCCCAACTTCCCATCCTGTGCCTCCCTCAATGAACCCAAAGCCTCTAGCATGTATAGTTTTCTTTATTTCACTTTGCATAGCTTTTTCACTTTTTCCTCTATTTTGCAAGCATATTCAACCATTTTTTTTTTTTGAGCGTCCTGATTACCAGTGTTTTGAACTCTGCATCATAGGTTGGCTATCTCTTCATCACACAGTTCTATTTTTGGAGTTTTGATCTGTTTTTTCATTTGGGCCATACTTCTTTGTCTCAGTGCACCAGTTATGTTGCAAGAGGTGGAGCTTTAGGTATTTGCCGAGTGGAGCCACCCTCTTTGCTGTATTGTGGTACTGTCTGTGGGGGCAGGGTCTGAGGGAACAATGCAGCTTGCTTGGCTCTTGCCCCACTTTACGTTACTTCCCTTGCTACCTACAAGTGGATTGTGCCCTTTCAGGTGCTGATTCCTAGGTAGGTGGGTTTGTGTATGTTCTAGGACCCTTAGGCTTCTCCAACCAACTCTCCTGTGAGACTGGGAGTTTCTCCCACCTCAGCAATGTGTTTCTCCCACCTCAGCAACCCCACAGGATTTTACAGCCAGAGGTTTTCAGTCTTTGGTTTCCCATGATGAAACCCTAGGTTTTGCAATCTCTCTTGCTCCCCCATCATTCTTCCAGGTTTATTATCTATGTGCAAATGTGAAAGCACCCAATCGTCAGCCTCTGCCATACCCACCCAGTCTGCTACCATGCCACATGTCCTCTGTACCTGGCTGCCTGTTTCCACTCCTCCTACCAATCTAGATGAGTGTTTCTTTATCCCCTTGGTTGTCAGAGTACCATGCAGTTTGATTTTCTGCAGTTCTGTATGTTTTTTTTTGTGTGTTTTTAAATTTGTTGTTATACTTCTTTTGGTTGTGAGAGGAAGTGAGGTGTTTCTACCTATGCCTCCCACTGGTCAGAACTGTTGATCTCAGTGATAACTTAAAGAGATAGTAAGCATTACAAAGGACAAAGAGACCACAAAAAACAGAGAAGAAAAATACACTAGAAGGAACCAATAACAGATTAGGTGAAGCAGGTGATTGAATCAATGATTTAGAAGACAATGTATTAGTAAGCAGTGAATCAGAAATAGAGAATTTTTATTTCTTTTTTTTTTAAGTTTGATCTGTAATTTTCTTTTTAAGATTTTTATTGCTATTCCATTATGGTTGCTTCCAATTTTTTCTCCCTTTTCCCTCCTCCACCCATCCTCCCCTTCCCTCCCACAGTCAATTCCCACACTGTTGTCCATGCCCATGGGTCATTCGTACATGTTCTTTAGTCCCTTCCCCTTCTTTCCACTATTATCCCCTCCCTCCGTCCCTCTTGTCACTGTCACTCTGTTATATTTTTCCATGCCTGTGGTTCTATTTTGTTTGTTTATTTTGTTCACTAGAGTCCTTTTATAGGTGAGATCATGTGGTACTTGTCTTCCACTGGCTGTCTTATTTCCCTTAGCATAATATTTTCCAGTTCCACCAATGCTGTCACAAAAGGTAGGAGCCCCTCCTTTCTTTCTGCTGTATAGTATGACATCGTGTAAATGTACCACAGTTTTTTGGTCCACTCATTTACTGTTGGGCACTTAGGCTATTTCCAGCACTTGGCTATTGTAAATTGTGCTGCTATGAACATAGGGATGCATAAGTTTTTGAGTTGGTGATTCTGGATTCTTAAGTTATATTTCTAGCAGTGAAATGATTGGGTCAAAAGGCATTTCCATTTTTAGTTTTCTGAGGAAATTCCAAACTGTTTTCCACAGTGGCTGCACCAGTCTGCATTCCCACCAACAGTGCACAAGGGTTCCCTTTTCACCACATCCTCACCAGCATTTGTCCAAGTGCTGGGATACCATCAAGCATAATATCTCCACATTATATGGGTACTGGCAATACAAGATACTGAGCAAGAAGAAATAATGGCTGAAACTTCACTAACCTGATGGAGGAAAAAATAACACACGTTCTGGAAGCACAGAGAGTTCCAATCAAGATGAACTCAAAGAAGATCACCAAAACACAACATAATTTAAATGGCAAAGTTTAAAGACAAAGAGAATCTTATAAGCAGCAAGAGAAAAACAGTTACCTACAAGACAGTTGCCATAAGGCTTTCAGCTGAAAACACTTTAGGCCAGAAGAGATTGGCATGAAATACTCAAAGTAATGAAAAACAAGGACCTATAACCAAGACTACTTTACCCAGTAAGGATATCATTTAAAATTGAGGGAAAGATAAACAACCTTCCAGATAAGAAAAAAAAAAGAGGAAAAGGAGTTCATTATCACCAGGCCAGTGTTGCAAGAAATATTAAAGAGCTTCATTTAGGAAGAAATAAATATATATAGAGAGGACATTGGTATAAAGAATAAAATGACAGTAATAAGTGCCTATCAATAAGAACATTTAAGGTAAATGGATTAATGCTTCAATCAAAAGACATAGCATAGTTGAATAAATAAAAAAATATGACCCATATATGAGAGGAGATCCCCCCAAATGGAATTATCTTCTAGAGAGTGGGCCCCATACAGTACAGACTTCCCCCACTAGGTGAGTGTTCTAGAAACTCATCTGTATCAGTATACCAGCTGGCACTGTTGTGAGAGGCTGCATTCAGCTTCAGTGAATTTTTTAAAAAATATACCCATCCTGTTGTCTATTAAAACTTTCACAAGAAACTTAGAAGCCCATTGTACAAAACTTTACACACATTCTAACTCATGATTTTCAAGTTGGGATGGCAAATATTATATCAATTTTAATGACACTAGGGAAAAAGTCAAGTAAAATGCACACATATTTTAACATATCAAAGACCCTCCACTGAAGTGATCTACAATGAATTGATCATAATGAATCAAACAACTTTAGCTATGATTCAATTTAAATTAATAGGTGGGGAAGATCTATGATGAAATATAAAGACAAAGTAAAGACAAGATGCAAAGTTCTATATATTGCTACCTCAGGTATATATTTTTAAAATGATGTAAGACACTAAAGGAAGAACTAGAAAGCAATAGGCAAAAATATTAACAGTGGTTGCCCAACATAATTTTTTCTCTTCTAAAAACACTTTAAAAAATATTCCCATTTTCTACAATAAGCATACAGATTATTAGAAGTTAGAAGATTAATAGAAAAAAGTGTATATAGCAAAAGTATATGTATATAAAGAGTGTATTAGCACAAAGAGTATAATTTAATTTGAACTCCAAAAAGTTTAGAGAACTAGTTTCTACTAAATGATTTTAAAATATGACTGAAGCCCAGAAGCCAAGAATCCCAGGTTCCAGTCCCAATTGTCTCACTGTCAGCCCCATGACTTCAACAGGCCACAAGCTCTTGGCTTCAGTGAATTTTTTTAACACTCTTTCAATGTGTTTACCCACTTCATGGGTGATTTATAAGCACACCTGACCATCCCACGCTGAGTGTTCAGCATTTTTTGACTAAAAACACCACGACCCATGTGTCTCACTCTCCCTATTCACCCAATGTCACCACGAGCAAGTTTTTTTTTGTTTGTTTCCATAGATGAAAAAAAAGTCCCCAAAGGGAAACATTTTGCTAATGTAGAAGAGGTGAAACAAAAAATGGCAGAAGCACTAAAAGGCATCAACATCAACAAGTTCAAAACTATTTTGAGCAGTAGAAAAAGAGTCTCATTAGGTGTATTGCATCAAATGGAGAGTACTTTGAAAGCAACTGAAGTTTAAACATATGAGAATGAGTACACAATTTTTTATAAGTAAATCCCAGGGTTTTGGGATACCCCCTCATACATGATGTCTACAAGAGGTCCACTTCAGAACAAATGATACATACAAACTGAAAGTGAAGGGATGAAAAAATATATTCCATGCAAAGGGATACAGAAAAAAAAAAAAGCTGGGGTAGCAATACTTACAACGGACAAAATATACTTCAAAACAAAAGCCTTAACAAGAGACAAAGAAGGTACGATATAATACTAAAGGGACAGATGTAACTAGATGATATAACCCTTTTATCATATAGGCACCCAATAAAGGAGCACTTAAATAATAAAAACAATATTGGTGAGCATTAAGAGAGATATCAAGAGCAATACAGTCATACTAGGGGATTTTAACACTTGACTGACATCAATGGGTTGATTATCCAGACAAGAAAAAAATCAACAAGTTCACAGTGACCTTAAATGACATAATCAATTGGATGAATTTAATTGATATTTAGAGAACATTTCATCCCAAAGCAAAAGAATATACATTTCTCAAGTGCACATGGAAGAGTCTCAGATATAGATAATATTTTATTTATTTATTTTAAAATATGTTATTTATTTATTTATTTATTTATTTATTTATTTATTTATTTATTTTTAGAGAGAGGAAGGGAGGGAGAAAGAGAGAGAGAGAAACATCAATGTGTGGTTGCCTTTCGCATGCCCCAAACTGAGGACCTTGCAACCCAGGCATGTGCCCTAGACTGGGAATCCAACCAGCGATCCCTTGGTTCAGAGGCAGGTGCTCAGTCCACTGAGCCACACCAGCCAGGGCTCAAATATGGACCATGTTTTAGACCACAAAATAAGTTTTAATAAATTCAAGAAGATTGAAATTACATCAAGCATTTTCTTTGACAATGAAGATGTTAAACTAGATATAAATTGCAATAAAAATCTGAAAAATTTTCAAATACATGGAGGATAAATAGCATTAAAAATGAATGTGTTAACAAATAAGATCAAGGAAGAAATCAAAAGTTACCTGCAAATACCTGAAAATAAACACACAGCAACCCCAAACCAAAGGGACCCAGAGAAAGGAGTCATGAGCAGGAAGTTCATAGCATTACAGGCCTACCTTAAGAAGCAAGAAAAAAAATCCCTCATTATCAAACTACAGTACAAGGCTATTGTAATTAAATCCTGGTACTGGCATAAGAGCAGGCATATAGATCAATGGAACATAACAGAGAGCCCAGAAATCAACCCACACCTTTATGGTCAAGTAATATTTGACAATGATGCAAGAACATACAACAGAGTAAAGACAGTCTCTTCAATATATGATGTTGGGATATTTGGACAGATACATTAAAAAGTAACTAGTCCACCAACTTACATCGCACGCAAAAGTAAACTCAAAATAAATAAAAGACTTAAACATAAGCTATAAAGCCATGCAAATCCTAGAAGAAAACGTAGGCAGTAAGAATCTCAGACATTTCTAATAGCAATATTTTTGCCAATTTGTCTCCTAAGGCAAGGAAAACAAGAGAAAAAAAAATAAACAAATGGAACTACATAAAACAAAAAGCTGCATGACAATGAAAAAAAAAACATCAACAAAATGAAAAAGGAACACACCATATGGGAGAATATATTTACCAATAGTACATCTGATAAGGCGTTAATTTACAAAATACATAAAGATTATGTACAACTCAAAACCAAGAACACAAACTATCCAAATTAAAAAATGAGTAAAAGACCTGAATAGACAGTTCTCCAAAAAGGACATACAGATGGCCAAACAACATATGAAAAAATGTTCAACATCACTAATCATCAGACAATTGCAAATCAAAACCTCAATGAGATATTACCTCAGACCTGCCAGAATAGTTACCATCAATAACTCAACAAATAACAAGTAATGGCAAGGATGTGGGAAAAAATGAACCCCAGTTCACTTTTGGTCAAAATCCAGATTGGTGCAGTCACAGTGGAAAACTATAGCTTCCTCAAAAAATTAAAAATGGAACTGCCTTTTGATTCAGCAATCCCACTTCTGGGAATATATCCCAGAAATCTGGAAATACCAATCAGAAAGGATATATGCACCCATATGTTCATAGCAGTATAATTTACAATAGCCAAGATCTAGAAACAGCCCATCAGTGGAGAAGTAGATTAAAAAGTTGTGGTACATTTACACATAGAATACTATATGCCTATAAAAAAAGAAGGAAATCTTACCTTCTGAAACAGCATGAATGGACCTGGAGATTATTATGCTAAGTGAAATAAGTCTATGAGAGAAAGCCAAATACCCTATGATCTCATTTATATGTGGAATCTGATGAACATAACAGAAACAGAGGAATGCATATATGTAACAGACTGACAGCTGTTAGAGTAGTGGGGGTGGGGAGAGACTGGACAGAAGAAGGTGAAGGGATTAGCCGAAGAACACAAATTCATAACTTATGGACACAAGCAAATGTGCAGTGATGGCCAGAGGAAAGGCAGTATGGAGGATTGGTGGAGGCTGCAAAGGGGTGAAAAGTAGGACATATGTATTAGTGTCAGCAAAAAAAAAAAAAAAGTAATAAAGGAAAAGAAAGAAGAAAAATGAAAATGAAGAAACTAATGTGAGCTCTCTATAGAACTTATACAAGCATGTGTTTTATTTTGGTGTTTAGAATAATAAATATTAGTTTTTCATTAAAAAAAAACAGAAGAATCTTAAATAAACAATCTAACCCTATACATAAAAAATGTAAAAACAAAACAAAACAAAAAACAAACAAAGCCCTGCATGAGTAGAAGAAAGAAAATAATGAAGATTGAAGTAAAAATAAATAGCATAGAGACAAAAAAGATAATATAAAAAAATCAAGAAAACCAAGAGCTAATTTTTAGAAAGAGCAAACAAGAATGAAAACTTTAACCAGATTCATAAAGGAAAAAAGGGAGCCACATAAATAAAATCAGAAATGAAAGAGGAAAATTAACTGACACCACAGATACACAAGATCTATCCAGAAAGTATCCAGCCTTGTGCTATGCAAAATAGATACATTTATAGAAGATAAAAGAAACATTGTACATAGGACTATGATGCCTCAGTACCCTTCAAAGTTATGATCTTCTTGAGGAAATCTGGTTCATTGGTAGCAGTTTGAATCAAGTCATTAATAACTGCATCAAAATGTTCCTTCTGCTGTGGTGGCAAAAGCCACACAATGAATTTTGTCATGACATGTTTCATGCCATCATGCATCAAAATCTTGGACAGATTAGTTTTTGGAATCCCAGATCAGCTTATAGTTCTCTCACTGTCTATAGCCAATGTTTGTTGATTACAGCCCGTATATGTTCAACATTCTCAGGTGTTCTTTTTTTAAAATACATATTTTATATATTTTATTGATTATACTGTTACAGTTGTCCCATTTCTCCCCCATCATTCCCCTCCACCCTGCACACCTCCTCCCACCCACATTCCTCCCTTTAGTTTATGTCCATACCATATGTCATAAGTTACTTGGCTTTTACTTTTCCCACACTATTCTTGCCCTCTCCCTGTCTATTTTCTTTTTTATTTTATTGTTTTTATTTATTTTATTTTATTTATCTTATCTTATCTTATCTTATCTTATCTTATCTTATCTTATCTATGTTGTTCTTGTACAGTTTTCTGTCTTCTACTCCTATCCCAGCACACTGCCACAGCCCTCCCCAGCTCCCTCCCATTTCCACTCCCCCCTAGCTTTTGTCCATGTGTCTTTCATACTTGTTGCTCTAATCCTTTCCCTTTTTTCCTTGAAATTCCTAACCCTCAACTCTCTTGTTCTCAATTTCAGTGTCTTTGGGTATATTATGCTTGTTTGTTTGTTCTGTTGATTAGGTTCCTGTGAAAGGTGAGATCATATCGTATTTGTCTTTCACCTCCTGGCTTATTTTACTTAGCATAATGCTCTCCAGTTCCATCCATGCTGTCGCGAAGGGTAGGAGCTCCTTCTTTCTTTCTGCTGCATAGAATTCCATTGTGTAAATGTACCATAGTTTTTTGATCCATTCATTTACTGACGGGCACCTAGGTTGCTTCCAACACTTGACTATTGTAAATTGTGCTGCTATGAATATTGGGATGCATAGGTTCTGTTGGATTGGTGTTTCAGGGTTCCTAGGGTATAATCCTAGCAGTGGAATTGCTGGGTCAAAAGGTAGGTCCATTTTTAGTTTTCTTAGAAAATTCCATAGTGCTTTCCATAGTGGTTGTACCAGTCTGCAGTCCCACCAACAGTGTACTAGGGTCCCCTTTTCTCCACAACTTCTCCAACACTTGTTGTTTGTTGCTTTGTTTATGATGTCCATTCTGATTGGTGTGAAGTGGTATCTCATTGTGGTTTTAATTTGCATCTCTCTGATAGCTAGCAATATTGAGCATCTTCTCATGTGTCTCTGGATCCTCTGTATGTCCTCCTTGGAGAAGTGTCTGTTCAAGTCCTTTGCTCTTTTTTTAATTGGGTTGCTTGTCTTCTTAGAGTGGAGTCATGTAAGTTATTTATGTATTTTGGAGATAAACCCTTGTCTGAGGTATCATTGGCAAATATGTTTTCCCATACAGTGGGTTCTCTTTCTATTTTAATACTGTTTTCTTTAGCCATGCAGAAGCTTCTTATTTTGATGAGATCCAATTTGTTTATTCTTTCCTTTATGTCCCTTGCTTTAGGGGACATATCAGTAAAAATGTTGCTGCGTGAAATGTCTGAGATTTTCCTGCCTATGTTCTCCTCTAGGACTTTAATGGTATCACAGCTTATATTTAAATCTTTTATCCACCTTGAAATTATTTTTGTGTATGGTGTAAGTTGGTGCTCAAGTTTCATTTTTTTGCACATAGCTATCCAGTTCTCCCAACATCACTGGTTGAAGAGTCTACTTTTACTCCATTTTATGTTGCTGCCTCCTTTGTCAAATATTAATTGACTGTAGAGAATTGGGTTTACTTCTGGGCTCTCTGTTCTATTCCACTGGTCCATGCTCCTGTTTTTGTGCCAGTACCAGGCTGTTTTGATTACAGTGGCCTTGTAATGCAGTTTGGTGTCAGGTATTGTGATCCCTCCTACTTTGCTCTTCTTTCTCAAAATTGCTGCAGCTATTCGAGGTTGTTTATGGTTCCATATAAATTTTTGAAGTGTGTGTTCTATGTCTGTGAAATATGCCATTGGTACTTAAATAGGTATTGCATTGAATTTGTAAATTGCTTTGGGCAGTATGGACATTTTGATGATGGTAATTCTTCTGATCCATGAACACGGTATATGTTTCCATATGTTTGTGTCTTCCTTGATTTCTTTCTTCAGTGTTGTGTAGTTTTCTACATGCAGGTCTTTTACTTCCTTGGTTAGGTTTATTCCTAGGTATTTTATTTTTCTTTTTGTTATACCAAATGGGATTGTTTTCTTGATTTCTGCTTCTGCTGTTTTATTGTTGGTATACAGAAATGCCTTTAATTTCTGGGTATTGACTTTGTATCCAGCTGTTTGGCCAAATTCATTTATTAGGTGAAGCAGCTTTTTGGCCGGGTCTATAGGATTTTTTATAAACACTATCATATCATCTGCAGATAATGATAGTTTTGTTTCCTCCTTTCCAATTTGGATGCCTTTTATTTCCTTTCCTTGTCTAATTGCTGTGGCCAATACTTCCAATACTATATTGAATAGAAGTGGTGAAAGTGGACAACCTTGTCTTGTTCCTGATCTTAGTGGAAAAGATTTTAGTTTTTGCCCGTTGAGTATGATGTTGGCTGTAGGTCTCTCATATATGGCCTTTATTATGTTGAAGAATGCTCCCTCTATTCCCACTTTGCTGAGTGTTTTTGTCATAAATAGGTGCTGTAACTTATCAAATGCTTTTTCTGCATCTATTGATATGATCATGTGATTTTTGTCTTTGCTTTTGTTTATGTGATATATTACATTTACTGATTTGCGAATGCAGGACCATCCTTGCATCCCTGGGATGAATCCCACTTGGTCATCATGTATGATCTTTTTAATATATTGTTGGATGTGGTTTGCCAATATTTTGTTGAGGATTTTAGTGTCTATGTTTATCAGCGATATGGGCCTGAAGTTTTCTTTCTTTGTTATGTCTTTATCTGGTTTGGGGATTAGAATGATTCTGGCTTCATAAAAAGAGTTTGAGAGTCTTCCATCATTTTGGATTTTTTCAAAATTTTGTGAATGATAGGGGTTAGCTCTTCCTTAAATGCTTTGTAAAATTCTCCTATGAAACCATCTGGTCCCAGGCTTTTGTGTGTTCATATTCTTTTGAATACTGCTTCAATTTTGTCTGCTGTTATTGCTCTGTTCAGGCTTTCTGCTTCTTGTTCATTGAGTTTTGGGAGATTATATTTTTCTAGAAATTTGTCCATTTTACATAGGTTTTCAAATTTCTTGGTATATATTTCTTCTTAGTAATATCTTACAATCCTTTGTATTTCTGTGGTGTCAGTTATGGCATCTCCTCTTTCATTTCTGATAGTGTTTATTTGGGTTGTCTCTCTTTTTTTCTTGATCAGCCTGCTTAAAGGCTTGTCAATTTTGTTTATCTTTTCAAAAACCAAGCTCCTGGATTCATTAATCCTTAGAATTGCACTTTTGGTATCTATGTCATTTAATCCTGCTCTGATCTTGGTTATTTCCTTCCTTCTACTTGCTCTGGGCTGTCTTTATTCTTTGAGTTCTTGTAGGTGTAGGGTTAGGCTGTGTATTTGAAATATTTCTATCTTTTTTAGGTAGGCCTGTGTGGCTATGAACTTCCCTCTCAGGATTGCCTTTGCTGTGTCCCATAAGTTTTGGGTTTTTGTGAGGTCATTTTCATTTTTTTCCAGCAACTTTTTGATTCCCTTCTTGAGCTCCTTGTTGATCCATTCATTGTTTAATAGCATGCTACTCAATCTCTATGAGTTTTAGTATTTTTTTAATTTTTTCCTTGAGGGTAGTTTCCTTGAGGGTAGTTATGGTTTCAGTCCCTTGTGGTCAGAGAAAATGCTTGTTATAATTTCAATTTTCTTAAATTTGTTGAGGCTTGTTTTGTGTCCTATGATGTGGTCTATCTTTGAAAATGTTCCATATGCATTTGGAAGGAATGTGTATTTTTGCTTCTTTGCGATGAAAGGCTCTATCTACATCAGTAAAGTCCATTTGTTCTTGGACATTGTTCAATGCCACAATATCTTTGTGGATATTTTGTTTGGAAGATCTATCCATTTTTGACAGTGGAGTGTTGGAATCCCCTACTATAATTGTATTGCTATCAGTTGCTTTCTTGCAGCCCTCAAAGATTTTCCATATGTATTTGGGTGCTCTTATGTTGGGTGCATATATATTTACAATGTTTATGTCTCTTGATGGGGTCCTCCCTTGAGTATTATGAAGTGACCTTCTGGGTCTCCTTTTGTGGCCCTTTTTTTGAAGTCTATTTTTTCTGATATGAGTATTGCTCTCCCAGCTTTGTTTTTCCTGTCTGTTTGCTAAGAATATTTTTTTCCAACCCTTCACTTTCAGTCTGTGTAGGTCTTTTGTTCTGAGGTGGGGGTCTTGTAGGCAGCATATGTATAGGTCATGTTTCCTATCCATTGGGCTACTCTATGTCTTTTGATTGGAGCATTTAATCCATTTACATTTAAGATTATTAGTGATAAGTACTTATTCATTGCCATTTTTTTGTACTTGTGTTCCTCTCCCTCTCATTCTTTTTCTTCCTATTCTTAAAGCAGTCCCTTTACCATCTCTCACAGAGCTGGTTTGGTGGAGGTGTATTCTTTTAGACTTCTTTTGTCTGTGAGGCTCCTTATTTGGCCTTCCATTTTAATTGAGAGCCTTGCTCGGTGGAGTAATCTTGGTTTCAGGTCTCTGGATTTCATTACTTGGAGTATTTCTTGCCATTCTCTTCAGGCTTGGAGCATTTCCATTGCAAAATCAGCTGCTAGTCTTATCAGGGCTCCCCCGTATGTTACTTCCTTTTTCTCCCTTGCTGCCTTTAAGATTCTCTCTTTGTCATGGAATTTTGTCATTGTAATTATGATGTGTCTTGTGGTGGGCCTCTTGGTTTCCTTTTGATTGGGATTCTCTGTGTTTCCTGGATTTGTGTGTCCTTTTCTCTCATCAAATTAGGAAAGTTTTCCATCATCACCCTTTCAAACAGGTTTTCTATGCCTTTCTCTTCTTCTTCACCTTCTGATATTCTCTTTTTATGGATATTATTATGTTTGATGTTGTCTTTCAGTTCCCTAACCACCTGTTTGTTCTTTCTGAGTGTCTTTTGTTTTTCTTGCTCTATCTGGGAGCTTTTTTATACCTTCTCCTCCAACTCACTGATTCAATCCTCTGCTTCATCCAGCCTGCCTGTAATTTTTTCTAATGTGTTTTTTATTTCTCAGATTTTATTTTTCATTTATTCCTATTTTTATAGTTTCTATTTCCCTTTTCATGATGAAGTACTTCTCACTTAGTTCCTTGCAGTTGTTGTGAGCTCCTTGAGCATCCTTATAACCATTAATTTGAATTCTATATCTGATAGTTTGGTTACTTTCATTTCATTTAGCTCTTTTAGTGGGGAGTCTTCCATTCCTTTTGATTGCATATTCTTTTTTGTCTCCCCATTTTAGTTGACTCTTTGTTTCTTTCTGTGCTTCCTGGTGTTTTCTTTTGTTACCTGTCTTTGTAGGGTGAACTTCTATGTAGGAATTCTATGAGGTTCAGTGGTGTGGTCTCTGATCTCCTTGACTGGACACTCTAGGTTTGTATTTTCTTCTATTTGTGTGGGCTCTCTTGTTGTACTTGGGTTTGTACATTTTGGTGGTTCCTTTATTGGTGGTTTTTCTCCTCCAGCAGGTAGTATGTTGTTTGCAGCTCCCACCTATTCTTGTATGTGAGCAGTGGCAGGGGATAGGCAAAATGGATTAAGACAGCAGGAGAGCATTTCATGGGATTTAAAGTACCAGCAAGAAGAGAAGAGATAGGAGATTCTTTGGATAAGTACAGCATTAACCATGATATTTCACCCAAATAGCCACTTTTTATAAAAGGTGAAAGAGAGATAAGACTCTTTTTAGAAGGGAAGATGATTGTGAGCTGAATCCAGAAAACAGAGTGCTTGTGCAAGTTTAGATGATGAGATGTAGTGAGGGTAAAGTATAGAAAGTAGATGTAGTGTGAGAGAGAATAGAGTTAATCACAATAATAATAATGCTCAGGATTAAAGTGAAGTGATCTAAGATGATGTAGGGTTGCTGTGTAGTATGTACAATTGTACAGAACAACAATTATTTACAATAGTACTGGAACAACAATAATATGACAAGAAATATATGATTTGGATAACCAAAATAGAAAGTACCCAATCAAAAGTTATGTGTTATTGGAGCACAGGCAAAGTGAAAGAAGGGAAATAAAAATACAATACAGAGAGAGTGAGGTAAACAGGTCAAGCAATGCAATTAAACATGGAAATAAAAATGAGGAAAACTAAACATAAAGAAGATAAATAAAAAATACTAATAAAATAAAAGTGGTAAAATAATTGCAAGATAATAATAATACATATACACAATAAAATGCTAGCTCTGTGGGATAGAAAAATGGCATTTTCCTCAGTTTCTTGGTATTTGGGTTTAGCCTTATGCTCCCCCTTTCGATCTGTCTCTGGACCCTTTGTAATTCCACATCTTATCATCTCACTTGGAAAAAGAAAAAAAAAAGAATAAAAAAGGGGAGGTGGTGAGAAGAGAGAGGATCCAAAAAGAAAAGGAAAAAAAGATAATAATAATCCTCCTGCTGACTTTAAACCTGTTCAGTGAGTTCTGCTGGTCTTCCTAGATGCCACAGGAAATGGGGGCTGGGTTTTGCTTTTCTACCTTCCTTCGGTTCTGAGAGGATGGAGACCAGGTTTGGGTCACACTATTCACAGTTCCCAGCCTTTGGCCCAGGTCTTCTGTGAGCTGCCAGGCTCAAATCAGCCACTCAGCTGCTCACAGCATGAGTCAGTCTCTGGCGCGGAGCCTGAGACAAGCAGAGTGCATGGTTCCCCTCTGCTACTGTCTCTGGGCATGCAGTGCCAGACCAATGGGGCACACAGTTTCCCTCTACTACCATCTCTTTGCATGCATTGTGAGACTAGCAGGGTGCACAATTCTCCTCTGCCACTCACTCTGGGTGCACACAGTGTGAGATAGGCAGGGTGCATGGTTCAGCTCGGCTACTGTCTCTGGGTGTTCAATGCCAGAGAGGTAGGTGCATGGTTTCCCTCCACCACTCACTCTGGACATGCACAGCTGAAATCTCCCTTGGGGTGTGCCAGCCACTGTTGGAGAGTTCCTTCAAAGCAGCTGCTGCCATTCTTATCAAGTGCACAACTTTTCACATAGCCCTTTTTCAACCAGTCAGGGTCCTATTATCCAAGTCAGGGTCCGACAAGGTCCAACTCCTCCCTTCTCCAGGTATTACCTGGCACCCCAATTTCTCTGGTGCCAGGATCCACAGTCCCAGCAGATGTGTACCACCTCTGTGTGTCTCCCACTTTGTCACTACTTCCCCCAGTGAATTCCAGCACCCAGGTACCTCCTAGTGCTGGGCTACCATCCCTGCTTTGGTACTTGAGGGAGCTGGTGCTCTAACTCTCCTCCCCATATCCTGCAGCAGGCGCTGGGCCAGGGGACACAGCAGCCTTGGTCCCAGTGCAGATCCCAGGGACCTTACCATCGCAGTGCACTCTCATCACTATCTATTTTTCAATGTTGTCTGCAAATTTTTGCCTTCAAATTTCATATAAACTGGGATTCCATTGGCTGTTCACTCTGTTCTTCAAAAGATCAGCTAGATGTTCCAGCAGGGCACAAGGAGAACTGGGCTCCACTCCCAACTACCTCACCACCATCTTCGAATTTCCTACCTTATGTCTTTTGATTGGAGCATTTAATCATTTACATTTAATGTTATTGTTGATAGGTACTTATTGCCATTTTAGTCCCTTTGTACCTTTGTTCCTTTCTCTCTCACTGCTTTTCTTTCTCTTCTTGAAGCAGTCCTTTTAGCATACCTTGCAATGCTGGTTTGGTGGAGGTGTATTCTTTTAGACTTCTTTTGTCTGGGATGCTCCTTATTTCACTTTCCATATTAATTGAGAGCCTTGCTGGATAGAGTAGTCTCATTTGCAGGCCTTTGTTTTTCATTACTTGTAGCATTTCTTGCCTTCCCTCTGACTTACAATGTTTCTGTTGAGAAGTCAGTTGCAGCCTTATTGGGGCTCCTTTGTATGTTACTTCCTGTTTCTCCTTTGCTGACTTTAAGATTCTCTCTTTGTCTTTAAATTATGGCATTTTAATTATTATGTGTGTTGCAGTGGGCCTCTTTGGATTTCTCTTGATTTGGACCATCTCTGCTTCCTGGACTTGTGTGGCTTTTTCTCTAATCAAATTAGTGAAGTATCCATCATTACTTTTTCAAACAGGTTTTCTATCCCTTTCTTCTCTTCTTCTCCTTCTGGTACCCTTAGTATATGGATATTATGCCATTTCATGTTGTCACCTCTTCATTCTTTTTCAGTTCTTTTTCCTTTTCTTGCACTTTTTGGGAGTTTTTTTTTTCTACTTTATCCTCCAGCTCACTGATTCAGTCCTTTCCTTCATTGAGCCTGCTTTTGATTCCTTCTACTGTGTTCTTTAATTCAGAAGTTGTATTCTTCATTTCTTCTTGGCCCTTGTTGATTATTTCTATGTCCTTTTTATGCTGATACAGTTTGCAGTAAGTTCCTCATAATTTCCCTATAGTTTTTGGTAATTCACATGGAGTTAATTGAGCTTCCTTATAACCATTCTTTTGGACTCAGTATCTGATAGTTGACTTGCCTCTGTTTTGTTTAGTATTCTTTCTGAGGATTCCTCCTTTCCTTCCAATTGGGGGTTCTTTGTATTCCCATTTTTTTGCAGGACACTTCTTGTTTGCTTTTGTTTCTTAAATTGATCTGTTTTGACTTTCTGACTTTGTGGTGTGAACTTCTATGGTGGGAATCCTTTGAGATTCAGTGGTATAGTCTCCTTGGCCACCTGAACTTGATGTTCTTGGAATGTCCTTTATGCCTTTTATCCTGGTTTTGTGGATGTAATTGGGTTTTGATTGTTGTTGGGTTGTTCCTTGTGGGTCCTTCCTTGCCGTTGGTTGTTTCAGGGTCACTTCACCCACCATGTCTTTTGTGCTGCTGTGCAGGCACTGCCTGAACAAAACCACAGAGCCCAAGAGACAAATCCACACCCACAAATGAACCCCCCCCACAATCCCGCTATTAATAGCAAATGAACCAGCATTAAGAAGGTTGTAAAGAGCTAGTCAAGATGGAGGCATAGGTAGACACATTGTGCCTCCTTGCATAACCAAAATAAGAACAAAAACAATTTAAAAATAAAAAAATGAGACAGAAAATTAAACTGTTTGGAAGTCCAACAACCAAGTACTTAAAGTAGATGCATTCATCCAGACCAGTAGGAGGGGTGAAGTTGGGGAGCCTTAAGGAGCAGGCTCGCAGCAGGGTGGCTGGTGGACCCTGGGTGGGCAAGGTGGCAGCTGGTGGACCCAGTAGGGCAGCAGATTGTGCAGGGGCATGGCACACAAATCAGCTGGAGGGCTGGGCAGTCCCACATTTCCAAGCAGATAAACCAGGCAAAACTGGGGAGAAAGACAGACCATGCAACCCAGGGTCCCAGCTCAGGGAAATAAAGCTTCAAAACACCAATTGAAAACACCTATGGGGGTTGAGGTGCTGGGAGAAATTCCCAGCCTTGTGGGAGAGTTCATCTCTCCCTGTGGGAGAGACCCACAGGGTCCCAGGATGTACACAAACACACCCACATGAGAATCAGCACCAGAAGGGCCCAATTTGCTTGTGGGAAGCAGGGGAAGTGGCTGAAATCTGGCAGAGAGCAAAGCAAGTGCCATTGTTTCTTCTCGGACCCCTGTCCCACATACAGTGTCACAACACAGCAACATGGGTTACCCCGCCCTGGTGAACACTTAAGGCTCTGCCCCTCACTACATAACAGGTGCGTCAAGACAAAAAAAAAAAAAAAAATGACCCAAACGAAAGAATAGATCAAAGCTCCAGAAAAAATACAACTAAGTGATGTAGAAATAGCCAGCCTATCAGATGCAGAATTCAAAACACTGGTAATCAGGATGCTCAAGAATTGTTTGAATTTGGTGGCAAATTAGATAAAAAAAATGAAGGCTACGCTAAGTGAAATAAAGGAAAATGTACAGGGAACCAATAGTGATGGGAAGGAAACTGGGACTAAAATTAATGGAGTGGACCAGAAGGAAGAAAGCAACATCCAACTAGAAAAGAATGAAGAAACAAGAATTCAAAAAAATGAGGAGATGCTTAGGAACCTCCAGGACATCTTTAAACATTCCAACATACAAATTATAAGGGCTACAAGAAGGAGATGAGGAAGGGCAACAAGTGGAAAAGTTATTTGAACAAATAATAAAGGAGAACATTCCCATTCTGGCTAAGGAAATAGACTTCCAGGAAGTCCAGGAAGCTCAGAGAGTCCCAAAGAAGTTGGACCCAAGGTGGACCACACCAAGGCACTGATTAATTACATTACCCAAAATTAAAGATAAGGAGAGAATCTTAAGAGCAGCAAGAGAAAAGGAGAGAGTTACTTATAAAGGAGTTCCCATCAGACTGTCAGCTGATTTCTCAAAAGAAACCTTACATGCAAGAAGGGGCTGGAAAGGAGTATTTGAAATCATGAAAGGCGAAGACCTACATCCAAGATTACTTTATCCAGCAAAGCTCTCATTTAGAATGGAAGGGCAGATAAAGTGCTTCTCAGATAAGGTCAAGTTAAAGGAGTTCATCACTACCAAGCCCTTATTACATGAAATGTTAAAGGGATTTATGTAAGAAAACAAAGATAAAAAAATAGGTACAGTAAAATGACAGCAAATGCACAATTATTAACAACCACACCTAAAACAAAAACAAAAGCAAACTAAACAAACCACTAGAACAGGAAGAGAAACACAGAAATGAGATCACAGGGAGGCTTATCAACAGGGGATTGGGAGGGGGAGAGAGGAAGAAAAGGTACAGAGAATAAGTAGCATAGATGATAGGTAGAAAATAGAAAGGGGAAGGGTAAGAATAGTATAAGAAATGTAGAAGCCAAACAACTTATATGTAGGACCCATGGACATGAACTAAAGGGGAGAAATGTGGGTGGGAGGGGGTGTGCAGAGAGGAGGGGAATGAAGAGGGGAATGGGACAGCTGTAATAGCATAATCAATAAAATATATGTAAAAAAATCTATGCAGGAAAGGAAATATTGCAAACCATGGACAAGATATCCATGATTTGGAAATCTTCTATGGAGAAGAAATCCATGGTGGATTTCACCTCATAGCATGTAGTATTTACCACTGTTTTTTCTTTCTGGATCCTCCTGTGGTGATGTCAGGTGGTGACCCCATCTGACCTTAGGCAGCCTGTTTGAGACTCTCAGGCATTTACTGTCTGTGGCTGTCTATTTGGCAGTTAATCTAGACATTCTGCACTCAGCAGTCAGTCTTAAGCACCACAGGGTGTAGCAGAGTCCCTGCTGGGGTCAAGGCTATCATTTTCCCTCAGGCTGGAAGGGAGTGGTCTGCCTGAGCAAGATGGCTGCTGCTATATGGGAAATGACTCAGTACCAGGAAATTGGAAGCTACTTCCTCAGTTCTCTCCCCAATACTTCTGTCCCCAGTCTGTCTTCAAACATCTCTATAGTCTACTCTGCCTCTGGCTTTGCCAGAGCCCAGGGTAAGTGGCTGCAAATGCAAGTTTATGCACTGGCCCTCAAAACAGCTCTTTGCATCTCCAGCCATCTGTCTCTGCAGAGAGCAACACTGTTGCACTGTTACCAGTCAGGTTATGCTGAAGCTGATTCTTTGTGTATCCAAGGTTATAAGTCTTCTCTCTCACTATTGTTCTGTTGTTTTTTCTGGGTGATTTCTCCACAATTTAGTGTTAATTCCAGATTGGTCCTGGGAGGAAGTTAGTGTGGCTTCCATTCACTCATTTGCCATCTTGTGCAGATCTGAATGTTTTTAAATATAAATTGATTAAATACTTCAGTTAAAAGACATAAAGGTAGTTGAATGGATAAGAAAACAAGACCCATATATATGCTGTTTATGAGATATGCCTCAGAGCAAAAGATACATGCAGACTGTAAATAAAAGGATGGAAAAAGATTTTGCATTTAAATGGAAACAAAATAAAAGTTGGGGTATTAATACTGATATTAGACAATAGGACTGTAAAACAAACTCTATGATAAGAGACAAAGAAGGAATGTCAAAATGATAAGGGGATCAATCTAATAAGAAAATATAACCATTATAAGCATTAATGTACCAAACATTGGAACACCTAAATACATAAAGGAAATCTTGATAGAAATAAAGTGTGACATCAAAAGTATCCAGTTATAGCAGAGGATGTGAGCACCCTATTGATATCAGTGGTTAAATCTTGCAGACAAAAAGTCAATAAGGAAACAGAAGCCTTAAATGACACACTACACCAGATGGATTTAATTGATATTTTCAGAGCATTTCACCCCAAAGCAGAAGAATATACATTCTTTCTGTGCACATGAGACATTTTCTAGGATAGATCACACAAAACAAGTTTCAATAAATTTAATAAAATTACAATCATATAAAGCATGTTCTCTGACTTCAATGGTATGAAACTGAAAAATCAACCACAGGAAATAACTGAAAAACACACAAAGTCATAGAGGCTAAATAACATGTTACTAAACAATGAATGGGTTAACAATGAGATTAAGCTAGAAACCAAAAGTTACTTTGAACAAATGAAAATGAAAACACACAACACAAAAATCTATGGAATACAGTGAAAGCAGTTCTGAGAAATTCAAAGCAATACAGGCCTACTTTAAGAAGAAAATCTCAAATAGATGATCTAAACTCCCATCTAAACAAACTACATAGGAAACAACAAAGTCCAAAGTAAGTAGAAGGAAGGAAATCACAAAGATCACAGCAGAAATAAATGAAGTAGAGTCTAAAATAAATATACAAAAGATCAATGAAACCAAGAGCTTGTTCTTTTAAAAGATAAACAAGATTGACAAAACTTTAACCAGACTCATCAGGAAAGAAAAAGAGAATGGATCCAAATAAATATAATCTGAAATGAAGAAGTAACAATGATACCACAGAATAACAAAGGATTGTTAGAAAATATTATAACTATATGTCACCAAATTTGACAACCTGGAAGAAATGGATAAATGACTAGAGACGTACAATCTTCCAAAACTGAATCAATATGAAACATAAAACCTGAATACACCAATTATAACTAATGAAATCAAAGCAGTAATCTAAAAACTCCCAGCAAACATAGAACCGGACACATGGAAATATGGAACAGACTGATAGCTGTAGAAGGGGAGAAGGAAGTGGGGAGAATGGTGGAAGGAAGGGGAAGGGACTAGTCAAAAAACATGTATGAATAATTAATGGACATGAACAAAGAAATGGGATTGATGGTGGGCAAGAGGGGTGGGCTGGGGTAGGGGGGAAAGGGGACAAATTAGGACAACTGTAATAGAAAAATTATATATTAAAAAAATAAAAATAAAAACTCCCAGCAAAGAAAAATCCTTAACCAGATTGCTTCACAGGTAAAATTTTACCAAACATTTAAAGAATTAAATCTTATCTTTCTCAAACTCTTCCAAAAATTCAAACCAGGGGAAGTCTTCTAATCTCATTTAACAAGGCCAACATTATCATAGTTCCAAAATAAGATAAGGACATTACAAAGAAAGAAAATTAAAGGCTAATATTCCTGATGAACACAGTCAGACACAAATATCTAGTGGGGATGGGGAATGGAAGAATGGGAGGGGGGAAGGTACAGGGAATAAGAAGCATAAAAAATAGGGACAAAAGAGATGGGGGGGTAAGAATAGTATAGGAAATGGAGAAGCCAAAGAATTTATATGTATGACCCACAGGCATGAAGGGGGGTTGGGAAATATTGAATGGGGATGGGGGTGCAGGGAAGAGGGGGATAAAGAGGAGAAAGAAATGGGGCAATTGTAATGGCATAATAATAAAATACACTTTAAAATATTGACAAACAGAATGTAGCAATACATTAAAAAGATCATATACCATAATCAAGTAAGATTTATTCCTGGGACGCAAGGTTGGTACAATGTCTGCAAATCAATAAATGTGATATATCACATAAACAAAATAAAAAATTCATATAATTATATCAATTAATGCAGAAAAGCATTTGACAAAATCCAGTACCCATTTATATTTTAAAATAAACCTCTCAGCAAAGTGGAACTCATTCAACATAATAAAAGCCACATGTGATGAACCTACAGACAACATCATAATTAAAAACTAAAAAGTGTTTTCCTTAAGATCAGAAACAAGACGGGGATGTCTGCTTTCACCACTTTTATTCAACATAGTACTGGAAGGCCTAACCACAGCAATTAGACAAGAAGAAGAAATAAAAAGCATTAAAATAGGAAAGGAAGAAGTATGACTGTCATTCCTTGCAGATAACATAACACTGTGTATAGATATCCCTAAAGATTCCACCAGAAGACTACAATAAGTGATAAATGAATTCAGTAAAGTAGCAGCATATAAATTAATATTTGGAAACAAGTTGCATTTGTATATAAGAATAATAACTATTGGAAACTGAAACTAAGAAAACAAACCTATTTACAATTGCATTAAAAATAAAATACCTATAAATATGATATATTTAACCAAGGAGGTAAAAGTGCTATAATCAGAAAATTATAACAGTGAAGACAGAAGTTGGAAGACACAAATAAATGGAAATTTATCCCATGTTCTTGGGTTGGAAGAGCATCAATAACATACTGGAAAAAGTGACGGGAAATGGAGTGAGTGCCAGGGAAACCTCCAGAAGTCAAGCAGTGGGACTTTCCCTTCTCTGAGCCTTCCCTCCTATGTGGAACCACAAAGTGGTAAAGCAGGTTCTTCCACCCTGGCAATTACCTAAGACTCCATCTCACACAATTTACCAGTGCCTTTTCTACAATAGGCCACACTTCTAAGACAGAGAGTCAAAGCAGCTGTAGCTAATACACAGAAACAAACACAAGGAGGCTGCCAAACTGAGGAGACAAAGAAATATTGCCCAAATGAAAGAACAGAACAAAACTCCAGAAAAAAAAAAAAACTAAACAAAATAGAGATAACCAACCTATCAGATGCAGAGTTCAAAACACTGATGATTAGTATGCTCAAAGAAATCATTGAAAATGGCAAGAAGAAGAAGAAGAAGAAGAAGAAGAAGAAGAAGAAGAAGAAGAAGAAGAAGAAGAAGAAGAAGAAGAAGAAGGAAGAAGAAGGAGGAGGAGGAGGAGGAGGAGGAGGAAGAGGAAGAGGAAGAAGAAGAAGAAGAAGAAGAAGAAGAAGAAGAAGAAGAAGAAGAAGAAGAAGAAGAAGAAGAAGAAATAATGAAGGCTACACTAAGTGAAATAAAGAAAAATCTACAGGGAATCAACAGTGGAGAGAATGAAGCCAAATTAATGAACACAAGGAAGGAAAAACCACTCAATCAGGAAAGCAGTAAGAAAGAAGAATTTAAAAAACTGAGGATAGACTTAGAAACCTCTGGGACAACTTTAAACATACCAATATCTGAATCACAGGGGTTCCAGAAGGAGAAAAGGAAAAGCAAGTAATTGAAAACTTATTTGAGAAATAATGAAATAAAACTTCCCTAATTTGTCAAAAGAAATATACATGCAAGTCCAGGAAGCATAAAGTCCCTAACAACTTGGACTGAAAGTGGAACACACCAAGACACATCGTAATTAAAATGCCAATGGTTAGGAGGAAGATGGCAGTGAGGTAGGTGGGAGCGGAGCCCACTTCCCCCTGCACATGGGTAAAATACCTGGTTGATCTACTAAGGAACAGAGTGAACAGCAAACAATACTCCAGCATATATGAAGATAGGACACCAAAAATTGTAGAGGACTTTGAAAAAGAAGATAGTAAGGAGAGTGCTTCAGGACAATAAAGCCCCCAGTTTGGGGACCAGGGCAACTGCAGCTCCAGCCTGGCACTGCCAGGTCTGCCACAGGGTTCTTGGGAGAGAGCTGGGTCAACGATTCTGTCATTGTCATACAAGGTTTGAGCAGCACTCGGAGAGACCTGGTTGCTTGAAGTTGCAGAGAGGGAAATAAGGACTAAGTGGCAAACACACAGGGGCTGTGAACACTCATGGAGTCTGTGGATGCTGGCTGGGGCGAGTTGAGAGTTGGGCCATGACAGGCCCTGACCTGGATAGTCACTGGTCTGGTTGGAGAATTAGGCTGTGTGAAAGGACAGGCCTCTGTATGGAGCAGCAGGCTTGAGCAGGAGGAATTTCTCAGAAAGAAAAAGTGAAAAAAGAGACACTTGGTGTCTAGGTGTTTAGGGAATTCTCCTGCAGCAGCTACTCCAGTCTCCTCCCCGCCCAGCTACTCAATGCTCCTGAGGTGGCACAGAAGGCCCTTTGTGCACTCCCGTAGCCCTGGGAAGATTGTGGGACTGAGGGACTGGAGGTGGCCAGGGCAAACACACCGGCCCACAACGTGGGAAGAGTGCACTCTGAGGAAGGCCTGGCACCCACACCTGAAGCCCCTGGGAGAGGCCACTGAGCCAACACACAAAGCTGAAGGGAGAGTGAATGCCTGGGCCAGAGGCTGCCAGGAGGGGGGGTGGGCGCGGGGCAGGGGGAGACTGGCCTGGAGGCTGACTGCCAATTAGAAAGGAGAAAATAGAAATCAATCACCCCTCAGCCTGCTGCAGCCAGGAAGAATAGCAAACTGGCTTAACCAGGTTGAAGCCAGCAAGAGGCTTTTTTAAAAAGTAATTCTTTATTTTTTAATCTTTTTATCTTTTAACTCCTTCTTCCTCTCTTTCTTTTTTTCTTGTTTTATTCCTTCTTCCTTTCTATCCCTTTTTATCTCTTCCTTCTTTTTTTAAAAATAATTCCCACAAGTGAGACAAAAAACCTGGAACTGTGAAAAGACCAGAGATGGACCCAAAGAGGGGGCATCCCAACAGCTGAGATAGTGAGACAAATTTCACTTTGCTACTACAGAGAACCTGCAAGTTATTGCATATTTGTATTAATATTTTTATTATTCTTACATCTTTTATTTTATTACTATTTTTGTACTCCTTTCTGATTAGTCTTCTTCACTTGGTTGGTTAAATTGCATTGTTTGCTGGTTTCCCTTGGTTCTGTCTTTCATAGTGTATTATTATTTTTCTTTCTTTCAGTTCAATTGTGTTCCATTAGCTCTAGGTCCTATACTTCCTATTCTGGTTACCCAGATCACATAGATTCTGTCATATAATTATTGCTCTAATATTATTGTACATAATAGCTGTTCTATACAATTGTAAATACTACACAGCACCCTCCCAGATCTTAACCCACTTCATGGTTTCCTGAACTCTATTACTGTTGTGGTTAACTCTATTCTCTCACATACTACACCTATTTTCTATCCTTTACACTTTATCTCATAATCTGACCTCCCACAAGCTCACTGCTATCTAGATACAACTCACAATCCTTCCCTCCCCAACAAAAGACTTAATCTTCTTTCCACCCTTTCTAAAAAGTGACTAGTTGGGTGAAATATCATGGTTAACACTATACATATCCAAAGGATCTCCTATCTCTTCTCTATGGGCTGGTACTGTAAATACCATAGAATATACTCTTACTGTCTTAAACCATTTTGGCTTCCTCCTCCAACTGATCACAAAAAAAGAGTAGGTGGAAGCTGTGAATACCAGGATACCTGCTGGAAGAGGAAACTCAGCAACAAAGGAACCACCAACAGATAAAAACAGAAGAATTTGAAGGAGGGAGTGGAAGCCACACTAACTCAACCCAGGACCTATCTGGAAATACAACTAAATAGTGGAGAAATTACCCAGAACAAACAACTGAACAAGAGCAACAGAGAATCCTTAAAACCTTGTACACATGGAAGAACCAGCTTCAAAACAACCTACCCACACCTGCACAACAGAACACAAGACATGGTGAAAAGTGACCCTCAGTTAACCAGCTGGTGGAAAGGAACCACTAAAGAAATACTCAACAGCAGCCAAAACCCAAAAACATACACAGAGCCAACATAAATGACAGCCCAAGACCAGTGAGCTGAGAAGATCAAAGAGAAGGCACCACTGAATCTCACAGGTATTCTACCATAGAAGTTCACACTATAAACCCAGGGAGTCAGAACAGATCAATTTAAGAAGCGAAAGCTAACAAGAAGAGTCTCACAAACAATGAGAAGGTGAAGAAACCATTTCCAAATGAAAGGAAAGGAGAAAGTCTCAGAGAGAATGCTAAATGAAATAGAGGCAAGTCAACTATCAGATATTGAGTTCAAATCAATGGTTATAAGGAAGCTCCAGGAGCTCTCAATGAGGTACCAGAAACTACAAGGAAGCTATGATGAACTCACAACAAACTATATCAACATGAAAAAGGAAATAGAAACTATCAACAGGAGCCAAAAGGAAATGAAGAATACAATTTTGAACTGAAGAACACAGTAGAAGGAATCTAAAGCAGGCTCAATGAAACAGAAGATTGGATCAGTGAACTGGAGGACAAGGTAGAAAAAAACACCCAGAAAGAGTAAGAAAAGGAAAAGAGGCATAGAAGGAATGAAGAAGGATTAAGGGAAATGCAAGACAACATAAAACATAGTAATATCCATAATAAGGATACCAGAAGGAGAAGAAAAAAAGGGATAGAAAACCTGTTTGAAAAAGTAATGATGGAAAACTTCTCTAATTTGATGAGAGAAAAAGTCACACAAATCCAGGAAATACAGAGAATCACAATCAAGAGGAACCCAAAGAGGCCCACTTGAAGACATATCGTACTTAAAATGGGAAAATTCCAAGACAAAGAGAGAATGTTAAAGGCAGCAAGGGAAAAACAGGAAATAACATATAAGGGAGCACCACTAAGACTAGCAGCTGACTTCTCAAGCCAAAAGGGAATGGCAAAAAATATTCCAAGCCAAATGCTCCAAGCCAAAAGGGAATGGTAAGAAATATTCCAAGTAATGGAAATAAGTAGCCTGCAACCAAGACTACTTTATCAAGCAAGGCCCTGAAGTAAAATAGAAGGCCAAATAAGGAGCTTCCAAGACAAAACAAGCCTCCAAGAATATACCTCCTCCAAACCAGCTTTGCAAGAGATGCTAAAGGGTTTGCTTTAAGAACAGGAAGAAAAACAGAGAGAGAGGAACACAGGTATGAAAAAATGGCAATGAATAAAAACTTCTTAATAATAACCTTAAATGTAAGTGGAATAAATGCTCCAACCAAAAGACACAGAATAGCTGAATGGGTAAGAAAACATGACCCATACATATGTTGCTTACAGGAGACCTACCTCAGAACAAAAGACCTACACAGACTGAAAGTGAAGGGCTGGAAACAAATACTCCAAGCAAATGGACAGGAAAAAAAAGCTGGGGTAGCAATACTCATATCAGACAAAATAGACTTCAAAAAAAGAACCATAAAAGAGACCCAGAAGGTCACTTCATGATACTCAAGGGAAGACTCCATCAAGAAGACATAAACATAGTAAATATATATGCACCCAACATAGGAGCATCCAAATAGATAAAGAAAATCTTGGAAGACTTCAATAAAGATATTGACAGCAACACAATTATAGTAGGGGATTTAAACACCCCACTGTCAAAAATGGACAGATCTTCCAAACAGAATATCCACAAAGATATTGTGGCATTGAATGATGTCCTAGATGAAATGGACTTAACTGATATAGAGAGAGCCTTTCATTGCAAAGAAGCAAAATACACACTCTTTTCAAATGCACATGGAACATTTTCAAAGATAGACCACATGCCAGTACACAAAACAAGCCTTGACAAATTCAAGAAAATTCAGATTTTATCTAGAATTTTCTCACCACAAGGGACCAAAACTAGAAACCCCACTCAAAATCATGGAGATGGAATAGCATGCTATTAAACAATGAATGGGTCAAGAATGAGATCAAGGAAGAAATCAAAAAGTTTCTGGAAACAAATGAAAAAGAACTCATAACAACCCAAAACTTATGGGACACAGCAAAGACAGTCCTGCGAGGGAAGATTATAGTGATACAGACCTACATAAAAGAAAATAGAAACATTTCAACTAAACAACCTAACCCTACACCTACAAGAACTCAAAGAATAACAACACAGACCAGAGCAAATAGAAAGAAGGAAATAACCAACATCACAGCAGAATTAAACAACATAGAGACTAAAAGAACAATTCTAAGAATCAATAAATCCAGGAGCTGGTTCTTTGAAAAGATAAATGAAATCAACAAGCCTTTCAGCAGGTTCATCAAGAAAAAAAGAAAGAGGACCCAAATAAACACAATTAGAAATGAAAAAGGAGATGTTACAATTGATATCACAGACATACAAAGGACTGTAAGAAATTACTACAAAGAACTATATGCCAAGAAATTGGAAAACCTACGTGAAATTGACAAATTTCTAGGAAAATATAATCTGCCCAGACTGAATGAAGAAGAAGCAGAAAGCCTGAACACACCAATAACAGCAGATGAAATTGAAGCAGTAATAAAAAAAAAAACCAAAAAACAACTCCAGACACAGGAAATCCTTGTACTGAACAGTACATGGGAGAGTTCTACAAAGCATTTAAGGAAGAGCTAACCCCTATTTTTTATAGACTATTGCAAAAAAATCCAAGAAGATGAGGACTCCCAAACTCTTTTGATGAAGCCAGCATCATCATAATCCCAAAACCAGATACAGACACAACAAAGAAAGAAAACTTCAGGCCAATATTGCTAATGAACATAGATGCTAAAGTCCTCAACAAAATATTGGCAAACTGCATCCAGCAATACATTAAAAATATCATACACTATGTGCAACTGGGATTCATCCCAGGGATGCAAGGATGGTACAATATTCACAAATCAGTAAATGTAATACATCACGTGAACAAATCAAAAGACAAAAATCACATGATCATATCAATAGATGCCAAAAAAGCATTTGATAAGGTACAGCACCCATTTATGAAAAAATACTCAGCAAAGTGGGAATAGAGGGAGCATTCCTTAACATAATAAAGGCCATATATGAGAGACCTACAGCCAACATCATACTCAATGGACAAAAACTTAGAGCTTTCCCACTAAGATCAGGAATAAGACAAGGATACCCACTTTCACCACTCCTATTCAACAGAATGCTGGAAATCCTAGCTACAGCAATCAGACAAAAAAGGAAATAAAATGCATCAAAATTGGAAAGGAAGAAATAAAACTGTTAATGTTTGCAAATGACATGATAATGTACATAGAGAATCCTGTAGACTCCATCAAAAAAAATACTTGACCTAATAAGTGAATTTGACAAAACAGCCAGTTACAAAGTCAATATTAAGAAATCAAAGGCATTTTTGTACACCAACAATGAAACATGGGAAACAGAAATCAGGAAAAAAAATCCCATTTGATATAGCAAGAAGAAAAATAATGTACCTAGGAATAAACCTAACCAAGGAGGTAAAAGACCTGTACTCAAAAAACTATACAACACTGAAGAAAGAAATCAAGGAAGACACAAACAAATGGAAGCATGTAACATGCTCATGGATCAGAAGAATTAACATAATCAAAATGGCCATACTACCCAAAGCAATTTATAGGTTCATTGCAATCCCTATTAAAGTATCCATGACATATTTCACAGATATAGAACAAACATTTCAGAAATTTATATGGAACCATAAATGACCCCAAATAGCTGCAGAAATTTTGAGAAAGAAGGACAAAGCAGGAGGGATCACAATGCCTGATATCAAACTGTATTACAAGGCCACTGTAATCAAAACAGCCTGGTACTGCCATAAAAACAGGCACATAGACCAATGGAACAGAACAGAGAGCCCAGAAACAAACCCAAGTCTCTACAGTCAATTAATATTTGACAAAGGGGACAGAAGCATAAATCGAGTGAAAATGGCCACTTCAACAAATTGTGTTAGGCAATCTGGACAGCTACAGGCAAAAAAAAAAAAAAAAAAAAAAAAAAAAAAAAAAAAAAAAAAAAAAAAAAAAAAAAAAAAAAAAAAAAAAAAAAAAAAAAAAAAAAAAAAAAAAAAAAAAAAAAAAAAAAAAAAAAAAAAAAAAAAAAAAAAAAAAAAAAAAAAAAAAAAAAAAAAAAAAAAAAAAAAAA